>OY365807.1:22931075-23130568 GCA_959347315.1 Bimastos eiseni
CGTTATTTTCGCAGCCTTCAAAAGCAATGTCACTCTCAGAAATAACTGTTATTATGGCGCCTGCGCAATGTAAACCTAGGCGTATAATTGCATACATGCAAAATTTTGCCTATGAACCAGAGTTGTCCATGAGTTCAGTTTTCGTGACTCGACGAACCCTACCCACCAAGATGGACCCCAACCAATCCGACCCGCCGTAAGTACAGAAATTTGTGACCCGACCCAACTTAATCCGTGGGTCGACCCGACCATGTACAACTCTGTGATGAGCCTATCACAAAAAACCACGTGTACATGCCTACGTGTATCTAAGTAAATTTAAGTGAGTACATAGCCAACGCCAATAGGTAGAGGAGATAATGTAAATGAAGCCAAACAAATAAGCAGTAAAGAGGGAAACCGCAAGACAAACAGTAATACTGGTCTCGAGCAAGGACAAATAAACAGATTAGGCGATAGACATAATTAACTGATTTTGACAAATATTGTATAAAAGATGAATAGACAAAGTTTGACAGATCTGGCTCCTGGATACAGTATTCTAGGAATCTACCAAAGATGCGCCAAGAAGTTTGCACATATACGCCTTTGGCATTACTTGGATATACTTGGATATACTTGGATATACTTGGATATACTTGGATATACTTGGATATACTTGGATATACTTGGATATACTTGGATATACTTGGATATACTTGGATATACTTGGATATACTTGGATATACTTGGATATACTTGGATATACTTGGATATACTGGATAATGGATCATGAGTGCAAGATACTCTGAACCGACTGACTCACCCGACCTGACCCGACCCGACCTGACCCGACTAACTCGACCTAACCGACAAACCAGGCTCAACCTACCCGACCCTACCCGACCAACTCGACCCGACTCGACTGACACGACCGACTCGACCAACCCGGCTCGACTAACCCGACCCGACAGACTTGACCATTTAAATGACCAACTCGACCGACTGTAATGTTGCCTAATTAGTAGGGCTGTAAATTTTTCGCGGTCGAAAATTTAAAAATTTGCGGCCAATTCGCAGCCAGAAACACAGAATTCGCGGCGTATTCGCGGTCAAATGTGTATCACAATAAATAAATCAATAACTGAGTATAATCAACGACCATTCATGCCAATAATGGCGGGTGCTGTTGCTACGATGTCTGCTTTGCAAACAAAGCTGAGAGAATAGGTTGTAATTTTTCCATTTTCGCCTTTCCACTCTCGACATTCTGTGTTTTGCGCTTGTGATTGGTGGCATTTGGTGCGTATTCAGGTGCTTAGTGAAACTGTCCCTGCGATTAAATTCGAAGGGCACATTGCATGTTCTGCAAAAATAGTAGATCGCCGCTCGCCGCTCACCGCTCACCTGAAACGTACCGGGCTTAAACTGAATGTCTTCCTCTAGCCACCGAATGTTTTCGCACACGAAGTCTTAACTAATGTTTAGAACGTTTGTCTTTGCTACATCAAAAACACGAGCAGCACGAGAAAACTGTCAAATTAGTAGTATCCAAAATTCGCGATTTCGCGAATCCCGGCCGCGAAAAATTTACGGCCTTACTCAGTGACACTCTCTTAAGCTAATTGGACTCGCTGACCTGAGATGGTGGTGTTTGTTATGACGAGCTGGGTTCTATTACCTCGCAGCTGATCTATGTACGACGGGTAGACGCTGAGAACACATCGCACGTCCAATGACGTCATAATGATGACGAACTGCAATAGTACCTTCGTCGTCATAATCACCTTCTTCGATGATTTCATCACGCAGCGACTACAACAGTCAGATAAAGAGCCATATGAATGAATGAATGAACGAATGAATGAATGTGATCAATTGTAACGTAACGGGATTTGTTCTGCACTCTTTCAGTGATGGTAATATTTATGAAGAACAGTAAGTTCACTGATGAGCAGATGATGCTCAAATGTCGGAATCGTTCATCAGTGTCATAGTCTGTCGCGGGTAATACTCTCGTCAGCTCCTTCTTCTAGATGCGAGAGTACCGCCGGTTCTTTCCTCAATCACCAAGCTCAGCAACACGACACACTTGATGGTTTTAATATGTATATTTAATTATATATATACACACCACTCATCCTATCTACACTTACTGGAGTTATTAGTGTCCTTTAGAAATGTTTCTCTGGTTTACGTTGGAGACGGGATTCCCAACTACTTTGATTACCCTAATCGTCAGATCGACCTAACGTCTCCCCCAGGTCCTTCTACGCCTCTCATGTCGGACGATGACTTTTATATGGCGCCGTCGTCCAGAATTTCACGCGTGACACAGTCTCACAAGCACAAAGAATTAAACCACAAATGTGTCCATTTATTTCATCCATTCTATCTATTATGTTATCTGTTTCATCAATTATTTTATCTATTTGAAACACTTTGAAACGCTTGAAAATTCTGCAGCTTCAGACGTAGACGTTCATTAGTAGCAGTTGTTCTGAGTTCTTGATCCCTGTTGCACTAAGGTTAAGGAGTGATGAATCAGTTTCTCTTACTGATTGACAATCTCTCGGCTGATGGTAGAAATACGCCCAAGCCACGAAATTAGCGCAGGCAGACTGTATGAGTTACCAGATAATGGTTCCTTACGCGCTGTTTAAACCTATATCGATTGTTTTTGTCTAACTTTGTAATTTGCTAATATTATGCTTTTATTACGGTATTGTATGCGTGCTTGGATGATCGTTAATGTCACTGTGTTAGCGAGCAATTGTGAAGTAGTCGACGTATATATGCTAAATAGGATACTGATTCTCGTTCAAGTAATGTGAAACCTGAGACTAATAATTATTTCCAGCATCTCATTAGAAAATTTTAGATTTCGTGGCATAATGAGGATGCAAGACTTTCAGGGCCATGGTGTTGACCATCACTCAGTCATGGAAAGGTTCTACAACAAAGATGTCGACACAACTGTGCAAATTGAGCAAATTACCAATTTACGAGTACGTTCCGATTTCTCGTCTCTGAGTAAATGTCTTGAAGGGGCGCAATAATTATTAAGTTCACACTGATTGATTGATTAATTGATTGATTGATTGATTGATGGATTCATTCATTCAATATTACTTAGACTTTCATTAGCCAATTCAAATAAAAGGCAGCTTCTTTTAGCTAAGAACTCAACCAAGGGCAGGCAGTTCTTCGCCCTCCAGAGCGACCATCATTCCATCTTGATGACCTGTTGTCAAGGAAGTTGCTGTGCAACCATAGACATCTGACTGCCAGTCACGTGCACCTGTCAAGTGACGCCACCTATCGACTATTCGTCCTGTCGTTTCCTCCTTCATTCTCAATGCAGCAGTTGCTGGTCCGATCGACTGTCGGCGCAACGTTCGCTTGAAGTGAAACTTGCTATGACAAGCATGACCAAAGCTTGGCACCTCACCACGATCAGCAGAAGCTATTCAAAGTCACGACGATACAACACTTCGATTCACGTTGCAATGACGTCCACACACACTCACACACACACACACACACACACACACACACACACACACACACACACACAAACACACACAAACACAAACACATACAAACACACACAAACACACACACACAAACACACACACACAAACACACACAAACACACACAAACACACACACAAACACACACAAACACACACACACTCACACAAACACACACAAACACACACACAAACACACAGAAACACACACACAAGCACACAAACACACACACAAGCACACACACAAGCACACACAAACACACACACAAGCACACACAAACACACACACAAGCACACAAACACACACACAAGCACACACACAAACACACACAAACACACACAAACACACACACAAGCACACACACAAGCACACACAAACACACACACAAACACACACACAAACACACACACAAACACACACACAAACACACACAAACACACACACAAACACACACACAAACACACACACAAACACACACACAAACACACACACAAACACACACAAACACACACACACTCACACACACTCACACACACTCACACACACTCACACACACAAACACACACACACTCACACACACTCACACACACAAACACACACACAAACACACACACAAACACACACACAAACACACACACAAGCACACACACAAACACACACACAAGCACACACACACTCACACACACTCACACACACACAAACACACACACAAACACACACACATACACACACACAAACACACACAAACACACACACAAACACACACACATACACACACCCAAAGGGAGTTCATTCAAACGTTCATATAATTTTGTTTTCATAATTATATGCCACAAGTTAGGCATCCTACAGATGTATGCATTGAGTCGCATATATTCACATGATAGTACAAGCACAGATCGTAATCGTATAACGCTCACAATGTGTACGTATATCAGATACACACACACATATATATATATATACATATATATGCCTGTGTGTGTATGTGTATGTTCATGCTTGTTCATGCTCTATGTATACATAGACTCTTTATTCCATTAAACGGAGCACACTCATAAGCTGTGTATGCCTAGGCATATGGTTAATGTTTAGGTCATTGTATTTATGCCTTTTATTTGACTTATGGCTTAGAGAGTTGTCGCTAGGAATTAATTGCGTTTTAAGACGATTATAATTGCCTAATTGGCATTGCACACGCCCCCGTGCGGTCGTGAATAGCTTTCGTTTCAACAGCGGCATGACTCCACTCAATTATGCCCACTCAGCAGGAGAGGTAGACACGCTTTATGAACCGTTCATCAGTTTTCCCCTTCTGTATAATATATATGACCGACCTTTACCCACCATACCATGCATTGTAGGCCTCTATGGAGCCTATCGTAATCGCAGCCGTAATCACCAAATTCCTAAGGCGCCACTCAAGTCAAGAGCAGGGCACAGCTTATTCACGAGCGCTGTATCAGGTCATAGGAGGTTGACTATGTCCTCAGATAGGCCAAGAGAAGGGCACAGCTTATTCACGAGCGCTGTATCAGGTCATAGGAGGTTGACTATGTCCTCAGATAGGCGGTCTGATATCGGTTGCCCCTCTAGTCAGAGGAGACAGAGTAGCCGTTTAGGCAATGACCGTTTAGAACGAGGATTGGGAGGTGGATGATGCGGTGAATCGAGGTAAGAGTTCCTGGAGAGGTGGAGAGCCAGAGTCGTGGTGGATGAGAGATAGAAGAGCCTGAGACAGATGCTAGTGGTTGCTGGGCAACGATGGAGGAGGAACCAAAAAAGTGCGGAATTCAGGAGGCAGGTAGTTCCATAGACATGGTGCAGTGAATCCAGTGATGGATGTACATGTAGGTCGGTTGGAGAAATTGAGGTCAATTGTGACTAGAGCTCCGGTGACAGCTCTGGTTAGTGAGTTCCTAATAAGTTCCTGACCTTGCGTGGCGTTGATTGAAGGTTGCAAAGAGGGAATTGCAGCAATCGAGCATTGAGTGGATATTGGAAGAAACAGAGGTAAAGGCAGTTTTAAAGTTGAGCATGGGCCAAATGCGGCAGAGGTTACTACTACCACTATTTTATTATAATTATTATTACTGTTATCATTATCATTATTATTAAAGGTAACACCATGCAGGATTGCGAACTAGGGGCGTCATAGCGTCAGAGGTGAAGGGAAGAGATGAAGAGTTATTGAAGCGGTGTATTGAAGAGTCAGAAACTTTCTTCAGTTGGTCAGCGAGGTCTCTATGGTGAATATCTATAGTAGTAGCCGTGTCATTAAGTTGAAAGATGAGCATGTGGAGAAGGGTATGTATAGAGTTTGGTGTCGTCAGCGAACAGATGGCGGTCAACAGAGGAGACTTCGACTAAATGGCTTAATGGTGTGGTATTCAGTGGAACTGACTGACAATGGAACGTCATGAGATCCAAGCCAACTGTACAGTATCTTAAAATGTAGCGTATAACCAGCGTATTATATATATATATATATATATGCCACAATATATGTATATTTATTGTGGCATATGTAGGTATATATATAATGTATGTACACTGTGGATAGGCCCAAATATATATTTATATGTAAATAGGTTTTAAGGGAAATTGCTGTCAAATACCATTTGTCAGTGTTGAATGAGTTGTGTTGATTGAAGTACAATGTCCCAATGTGAGCTAAATGGTCGTCGGTCTTTTGCATCTGAAGCCATTTTGTCGTCCCCCCCCTCCGCGGGCATTTGCATGCCGCACAGCAGCTTAGAGATAGGTGTATGGGTGACGGCTGACGGGTTAGTCAGGCGCCCGTTGTGGTGGCCAGCAAAGGGGGTAGGGAGCGGGGAGTGAAAGATGGAAGAGTGGGGTAAGAAAGGAGAGACCTTATCTTATCTCTTGATGCCATCTATAACGATCGGACGTTCAATCTTTAGTCTCGATCTTTGTCGAGGAAGAAATGTCGGCGGCAAACATATGCAAATACGTGGCATCAATACATATAACCGCAAATATATGCGCACATTTCTGTCATATATAAATAATAAATATAAATATATATATATATATATTTCATCATTATATACGTCTATAGTTGCATATGCTTGCATATGCATTCAATCATCACGCAGAGTGAAACAGAGTCAAAGTGAAGTTCCTCCTTGAGGACTGTAGGAGAGATGACCATTTCCTGCTCCTCTGTAGCATGACGTGTCCCTGGAGAAGGCTTCCGTTCAATTGGGTTTGGTGCTGGAGTAACAGTGTGTATGTCATATGGTGCTATATATATATATATATATATAGGCAGAGACTTTGCGAGGGTGAAGGAACTTACACAAGTCGCAATAAATTGATCTATAGGTAATGAATGTGACTGCAATTCCCATTAGGATACATTACATATTGGAGGATGTTAAGTGGCTTCTGCAATTGTATATAGGTCTAAGAAGCTCACACAGCGCTTTGATGATAAGCATCGGTAAAGATTCGGCATCTACTGCGTTTGATGTTTGCGTTGTTTGTGACGTTTGTGATATTTGTATGTGTTTGATGTGTTTGATGCGAGCAGTGTTTGTTGTAGGATTTGTAGACGGTAGTAATGAGTGATACCGAAAACCATCAAACGCGAGTATGCCGTGATTCTATAAACATATACGGTATTAGATACACATATCTAATTTTAACCTAGTAATATATCAAGTGTGGCATAGATTTATATTCGGATATATATTGATACCTTAATTGATACATATTATGATCTTGACGATCATAACTCTCATTTCTACTTTTTGTCAAACTTCTTGTGCTAGATTAATAGCTCTAGTGTAACCAGGAATATATATATATATATATATATATATATATATATAAACATTATGACTTCCTATAGGGCGCTACATAAGGTAAGCGCCTTAAACGACGTCGTTATGACAGTCGTCATCATCGTCATCTTTATGAAACCCATCATCACGACCATCACCAACCCACCGCCGCTGCCACCATACAGACACCGACCACCACTACACCAACATCATCATCACCATCATTTACTTCGACACTACCGCAAATCACCATTACTATCATCAGTAACACAATCAAGACCATCATCACCATTGCGGTATCATCATCATCACCAGCACAATCATCACCAGCATCAACGTCGTCACAGACCCAATTACCATTACCAACATGCACAACGCCACCGCCACATCCACTACAATGACTATATAGTACCCTTATGGGAAAGTCAATATAATTTTCCTTGTGATCCTCCTCCCATTCCACTCAAAATCCTACACCCAATGTGATTCATTGGGTATACTACCGACATGGATTAGCCACAGAGCGCAATTACCGGTCACTCAATAGCACCAGATGCAGATGCACAAAAATTTTTAACTGATAAATTCCTATGACATAATGTACACATGTATGTTGATTATGTAGTCCTATATAAAATAATATATATATAAATATATGGAAGATGAATGTGTGTATGTATGTCTCGTGATGCTGATGTATTGACGACCTTCTGTCTGGAAAGAGAGAGAGAGACAGACAGACAGACAGACAGAGCGAGAAGCCTGTCATGACCTGTCAGTCTTAGGGAGACGCGATAAAAAGTCGTCTTTAGAGGTGGGAGCTGGTCAGCCACTCAAACCCAACAATTAGTGTCTTGGATGTCCTCAAATGCTTAGTATTCGAGGCCTCCCTCCATCCGTCCCTCCCTCCCTTCCTCCCCACCCTTCCTCTCTTCCCTCCCCATTGAATGTTCCAATCTCTACCCGCAAGCATTCCTTCATTACTCTCTGCATCTCTCTACCTTTCGTCGATGTGTTTCTACTTCTGTCTTTGCTGTGTGTCCCTCTATACCTGTCCTTCCTTCCATTTGGATGTCATCTGTCTTAGTCTCACTCATTGTTTCGTTGCGTCTCTGCTAACGTCTCTCTCACTGCCCATCTATAACTGTCTCTATCTATGTCCCACTGCCGTGTATTACGCCATGTCTATTTGTCTCTTTGTATATCTCTGTCTCTCCCTCTAAATGTACTTTTGTATTTGATCAGATGTTTAAACACAGTCCCGCCCTTTAAGCGTTCCTTTGACTAGTAAACAACATTCGAAGCCAGTTTTTTTAAACCTTTTTTTATTGTGCACCACTGCCCAGTGCCCACTAGGCAACAAATCAAACACTGGCATTTGCCACCAGCAAAAGTCAGAAAAAAACAACGAGTGGACGAGCAATTTCCTTCTAATAAATTACTACATCGGGTGGATATCCTAAGTTTTCTTGCAAGGCTACGACCGGGTATCAAAGTCGCGTTATATTATATATATATATATATATATATATATATATATATATATAGTGGAACGGCTAGTTAATATAAGAAAGATGGACATAAACTCATAGATTGTGTTTTTTTTATAGTTTCGTACCACTTATCAACACCTGGCGTACCACTTGTGGTTCACGTACTACCGTTTGAGTACCGCTGCCTCTAAACAAACTTTTTAATATCTGACCTGCAATCTCTGTCTCTGTGTGTCTTGCTCTCTCCATTTCTCTGTTCCTCTGTGTCTTTCATTCTATCTCTAAGTGTCTCTGTAGAGCCAAAGGTGTTCAATGTCCAGTGGCTGGCAACCATGGAGAGTAGTGGGGAGTCTTATGCCGCATGCAGTGGCTATAAAAACAAAGAGCGCATGCTGCAGTGGTTCTCGATGGGACTCACCTGCATGCCACGATGCACAGGTGTGCTTTTGATGTTGCCCCGCTCAGCCGATGCCAGTGATTTATGAGATCGTCTTCAACGATTGCGCCGTAGCAAGCAACCCATGCAGGTGAGGAGATGGTTCGACGCTGACGGTGGGATCTGTCGTAAATCGGACAAGTTAGTTAATAGAGAGGTCGAGGAATAAAGTGGAGTCAGGACGAGGGATTCATCACCGGACTCTACGAGAACACGGATCCACGTTTCCACTGGCACTCACCCCGTAAAATACGCCTAGAATGCACGCTGTCTAATCGTTAAGTGTATATGTGTGAATTAGTGTGCGGCGATGTTCCCTCTAGGCTGCACACAAATTTATTGTGCAACAAAAAACGACTCATGATTTCATTTTATTAAACTACGTAAACCGAGTCTACTATAAAACCGGCAGCCGCCTACTTTACTCCAGAAAGTTCGGTTCCTTGACAGACATGTCCCTTTATTTTTTTAGACAAGATATATTATATATATACACTTTCAGATATGATCTAAATTTGATTGTCATCGCACTCAGCGCATCAGTTTGAACCATTTATAAAATGTTGCACACACAATAAATCAGAGGAACATTGATGTTGCGGTGACTTAGGAAGACCGGCCAATTTGCCTTCAACTACCTGCATAACTTGTCCAGTACGTAAATTCTTTTGTCCGTCCATCTGTATTTGTATGTTTGTGTCTTCCATGTGGGTCTAGCACAGAAGGTGAGGGGCCACACCCCACTCAAACATCTGCGGATACGATAGATTATTTTGCCCCTTATTCTTGAGGTCGTGGATATAAATGTTGGCATTCTTTATTTTTACGCTTGGAGGTCTGTTAAGATGGAAAATGACGAGCGAGTGAACAATCAGAGTAAAAAGAAACGAAGCACAAACGAGTCATCAATAGAATTTTTGTGACGACACGATCCTCAGAAGAGTTTGCAACAAAGATATCGCAACGCATTTGTCAGTTGGAGTAAACGACATTGCCTCCTCTTACATGGATACCATTGCCTTTCCACCTGGGATATTTAGCCTCCCCTTTCTCTCTCCATCTCCCTCTCCCTCTCCCTTTCCATCTTTGTCTCCCTATTCCTCCTGTTCTTTCTCTTATTATTAATCTTCCTCTTCCTCATTCTCTTCTTTTTCCTCTCCTTCTTCCTCTTCCTCTTCCTCTACTTCTTCCACTACCTTTACCTCATCCTCTTCTTCCTCCTCTTTCTCTACTTCTTCATCGCCCTCTTTCTCCTTCTTTACTTCTTCCTCTTCTTCTTCTTCTCATTCTTCCTTTTCCTCTTTTTCTTCCTCCTCCTCTTCTTCTTCCTCTACCTCTTCCTCTACTTCTTCTTCTTCCTCAACCTCTTCCTCTACTTCTTCTTCTTCCTCTACCTCTTCCTCTACTTCTTCTTCTTCCTCTACCTCTTCCTCTACTTCTTCTTCTTCCTCTACCTCTTCCTCGTCCTCTTTCTCTTCCTGCACTACCACTCTCACCCCTCTACCTCCTTCCACTCTCAGAACTCGACAGATGCTCGAGTGTATTTCGATCCGTCGTCCGTCGTCGTCTATTGACTGGATTTCTGGTGTGGTATATATCACCAGGTGCCATGGCTTGTAATCCTCGAAGGTTTTCCTTTCGACGATTAATCGTTCGTCTTCTGCACAGATGTCCTATCGACATACACACAGATCGCTTCTTCTGCTGAAGACTAATGAAGAAGGCGGAGAACAAACCGATCTATGATTATCATCGACGAATTTAGAAAGGTTTGTGAGTTAAATCCGTCCGCAACTGACATATTTAAACATATATGCCACAGGTCAACACTCTACAATGTACTGTGTTGATGTGAGGCCTATGCAGAGGCATAGGGCCTACATATCACACATAATAGAACTATCACCCAAGTATCATGTGTAGTTAATAGTCTCGGTATACGTGTATATAAATAGAATACTTTTGCACCCAAACATGCGCATAAAATCGCACATAATGTTACAGGCAATGTCTAGAAAACCAGGGATTTTGTAAACTGCCTAGACAATTTGTAAAACTCTATCCTAACCCTACACTAACCCTAACCCTGACCATAACCGTTACTCTAACCCTAACCCTGACCCTGACCATAACCCTGACCTTAACCCTAAAATGGTTGCTTGTTTTTTTTAGTATTAGGCAATATGTAGAATCTCTTACATTTAGGGTTGGGTTAGGGTTAGAGCTCGGAAAAACGTTAGGGCTAGGATGTAAGGTGTGGGTAGAGTCTTACAAATTGCCTAGGCATTTTACAATGTCACCGGTGTTAGACATTGCATATATATACATATACATATATAATATATATATATATATATGTATGCGCTTGCGCAGGGACCAACTTGCAAATACAGGCAGTCACAGGTCCATCCTAATCGTATACTTAGCATCCAGGCGTAATTGTGTCTGTTTCCCTTTCCATGTGTGCTTGCCTCTGTGTCTGTTTAATCAAGTTAATGCGTGGTCATCTATTAAAAGTATGCATCAAAGTAGGTTTGTGTACGTTTGCATGTACATGCATATGTAACGACTTACATGTTGTATACCTTAAGAAACTGGTATCTTAAGAATCCTCGTCTATTTCCAGATGCCCTGACTGAGCAATTATCTCAAAACTACACGACAAAAATAGTCCAGATAAAGCAACGGCACTGAAGGCCTATACACTATACACTATATAATATTATATTATATAATATTATACACCGTGAAATTATTCTAAAAAACGCTCAGAACGGAACAATCAATCACTCTCACTTTGAGTGTCGTTTGATCTCACACAATCACGTTCACTCAATCTGTTGAATATTTTGCGTTTATGCGAAGTAATTAATCTTGTGGTCTCATTGCTCGGATAAAGAAGACTCCGTATAATTATGTTTGCTCCCGTCACCAAAATCCACAACCCTGTTCGCTGGTATTGCCCTTTCGTGCCCCTCCTCCCGTTATCTCACTGTTAATGCCGCTGGTCAACCATCTAATCAGTCCACCCTCACCTGTAATGTTCTTCGAGGTTCTGTCCTCAGTTTTCGGCAACGATCTGATGACGATGATGATGATGATGATGATGATGATGATGATGATGATGATGAAAATTCTTAACATTCACCGTCCTTCAAGAAATAGTTGAAATCTTGCACTGCAAATAATAACAATAGGTCTATTTTGCATCTAATTCTTCCTCTGATTATTATTTTCCTCTTTAATTTATTCCTTAGTCTTATCTTCTTCTTCCTACTGCTTCCTTCTCATCCTCTTCACCCTCTTCGTCTTTTTTTGCATCTATCATCTTACCTCCTTTTCTTCCTCTTCCACTTCTTCTTCCACACCCTAATTCCTCATCTTCTTCTTCCTCCTCCTCCTCCTCTCCTCCTCCTCCTCCTCTCCTCCTCCTCCTCTGTCTTTCTCACCTCTCCATCTTCCTTCTTTTTCATCGTCATCGTCATCGTCATCGTAATCATTATCATCATCATCTTCTTCTTCGTCGTCGTCTTCTTCTCCTCCTCCTCCTTCTCCTTCACAGTGATTTTAATTTTTATCTCTTCCTTCATTCCTTAGCCGATGCCAGGGCAGATTGAGAGGCTTGTAGTGAGTGGGTCTTGCGTCATCTACGCTTTCATCGACAGACACTTAAAACAGAAAGAAAGCAGCCGTATCTCTAACATGCAGCATACTCACGCACTCGCTTGCGCAACCCATAAATCACTAAACAAGTTATTAATAGCTTCTGGTAGATGGCAACGGTTGCCATGGTGATGGCGGAAGTGACGTCAAATGAGCGCAACCGTTGACTGAAGCGCAGCAACCTTTAGGACGATCCACTCCGGTTCGAATCACGGCAAATTATCATCGCCGACTGTAAACTCGATCGGCGATGTCTCCAGTTGATGGGAAGCAGGCTGTGAATCTAGGGCCCCTGGTCGGTCGAGGGCCAACTGGAGGCCAACTGGAAGGCCAACGGGGGGCCAAGGAAGGGACGTAGGAACGAAAGAGGGGCGGAGTCCAACTCGAAAGGTTGTGTTATCTACTGGCGATTGGCTGTCCGTCGACGGCAGATGACTAATGAAGCGCTAAAACGCTTAGTATTGAGACGGACATCGATCATCCTCTGTCTGTCTGTCCGTTTGGCTGTCTTTACGTCTCTCGAGCCATCCTCTTCGCTGAATGAAGATGATAGTTTGTCCTTGATAGTATGAGGAGTTGCTTTACGACCTTTTGCAGGGCGAAGAGGAGGCTACCACGGCTAAATTCAAACCATCTTCTCTGCTGAAGGAGAAGAGATTTTGTTTACGTTGTTTAAGGGGTCACATTTATCCCTCTATTGGTACATGCAGATTTCTCTCTGCATTCTTTTGCGGTCTGCGGCAATTTGCACCTCGTTAGTAATTATGTATATTGTATTGTTTTGTAGCGCATTTTTTAGTATTCGAAACACGTTATCTAATCGTATCCGTAATACACAGGGTAACACTTGATCTTTGGAAACAGTATATCCACGAAGATCGACTTGAACCACTGAAATAACCCATGAACCGAGGATGGTCCGAAACAATGAGGGGATGTCTTCCTCTGCCCTACAATCGTATATATATATACATATATATACATATATACATATATATATATACATATATACATATATATACATAAATATACATATATACATATATATATACATATATACATGTATATACATATATACATATATATACATATATATACATATATATACATATATATATACATATATACATATATATACATATATATACATATATACATATATATACATATATATGCATTCATATTATGCATACGTAGGCCTTATGTATGTGTGTATTTGCGCGTGCACATGTATGCATCTCTGTATATATGCATGTATAGACCTAACGAGGCTGATCAGCAGATATAAGAGCATACTATTATATATATATTATATTCAAGTACTTGCGTCTATTTATAGTAAGCGTCAAATTAGTGCTAGTGGGCTATTATGTATGTAGATTGGCATAGATAGCAATTGTCGGTTGCTTTTTCTGTATCGATGGTAACGGTTTCTTTTATCTATTGACCTCTGAAGAGATTAACTTGGAGTGAGATTTCCCGTCTCTTCTGACTACATCAATAACTACACGTGACGAATTGAACGGTGGGATGGAGGGAGGAGAGAGAACGTGGGATGGGAGGCGGAGGAATAAACGTGGGTGGTGAGAAAGCGCTCATCCATTTAACGGTCTGTTAATGGAAGTTTATATAATATATTAACTTCCACAATCACTGCTGATATTATCCAAGAAATGTGTATGCATAAATGTATAGCTTAGTCATAGATACAATCTCGGGCATAAAATTAATATATAGTCATGCATATATGGAGACATCTGCGGTATGTTTGTCGATATACAACATCCTTGTATTCTTGTATAGTTGTGTATTGTAAGCATTTACGAGTTCAAGAGAAATTGATTAATTTGGTTATGTTCGTTCGTATCCAGACGGAAAATAATGGATGCAACGAGATCATAGAGATTTATCTGTTTCGTCTTGAGGATTATGATCGATGAGTGAGTGGATGGGTGGGTTGATGGATGGATGGCTAAATGGATTAGATTGATGGGTGGGTGGGTGTTTTAATGGGTGGGTGAATTTGGGTGGAAGGGTGGATGAACGGATGGATGAATGGTTGGGTGGATGCATGCATGGAGAGATTCATGAATGGGTGGGTGGCTTTGGATTGTTGTTTGGATGAATGGAAGGACGAAGGGTTCTGCATGGTGAGTGGACAGGTGGAGGGATGGGTGAATGGGTGTTTGGATGGGTGGATGGGCGGACTGATGGATGGGTGGATTTGGTTGAATGGAGGAATGAATGGATGTATAGGTGAATAGATGGGTGGGTTTGGATGAAGGGAGTAATGAATGGATGTATAGTTGGATAGATGGATAAGATCGATGGGTGGGTTTTGATGAATAAGTTTGGATGGATGTATATATGAGTTAGGATTGATGTGTGGATGAATGTATAGATGGATGGGTCTGGTGTCTGGATAGATGGATTGATGGATGGGTTTGGGTGGATGAAATGATGGATAGACTTAACAAAGAAGAATGGAGACGAAAATGAGGAGAAATGCGCTTCTGCTGTTTCGCTGTTCGTTGGTCGATATAACATAAAGAAAGAGATTTATCGTGAACAGCGGTTCATAACAAAGATGCACCGACCTAACAGAAGGATGAGGTAAGAAGACACGCAAGCATGTATACCCTCGTTTCGTTACTGCTATATATACGTGCAAGTATAGGCGTTCATGTTGCGCTAATTTACAGCAAGTCTAAACAGCTACAGCGAATGTGTGCAAACAGAAGGACCAATCTGCGAGTAGCACGACACACGGCTCCTAAACGACTCTTATCTGTCACAACATGGTTGGAATCCCACGACTAAGCGAATATAGCAAACCATTTATGCCAAGTGAAGTATATGTATTGTCGCAGTTGTTTATGGTTGTAAAGAGGACACTCGTAGACTATAGAATATAGACACTGCATTCATAACTCTTATAGATATGATCGTCTGCATGGTATCAAAGCACAGCAATTGTATCCTATAGGTTGACAGTTGTGTAGCCTCAATATACATATATATATATATATATATATGTATTTTTATATATGTGTGTATATGTATTTCTATTATCTTCGTTTAATTTCAAACTGATAAACATGTAGCATTATTACAACAGATGATGACAAGTTATCGCAGGTGTAGAATTTAACTGTTGGCAGCCATCGGAAGGAAGTCGCACCAGTGGCGAGTTGTGAAGCCTCTAAAGCAATTGATCTGCAGTTCAAAGGTTGACAGAACTATAGCGGTTATCGTAAAAATTTTGAACTAGTGTCATACATTTAACATGGTGGTATGCCCGTCCGTCTGCCTGTTAGTTTGCCTGTTTACGTTGTTGTCCCTTCCATATTCTTCTTAATTTTATAAATGAGGATTTGGCGAAGGGCTATAATGGCAATCTCTTAAAACTCATAGCAGACATACATGTTTTGCTCACTTCTTATTCAAGCTTCATGCGTCATTTAATGACTTGGCTCCTAATTTATATTCTTAGAATAATGTTTTCATGTTATGTAATTAGCTTCTCTCAAGTCCGTTCGCTTTGGCTGTATGGCTTTGGACTGAGAGTGCGTATGGTTCATTTCGTGATCAATGAACCAAGCTTTATATAGCGCTCTCAATAACTACTCATAAGTGTCTGGTATACGTCTGATAGTTTTGCTTGTAAACGTATTTTTCTCGTTCAACACGACATTTAACATCATTTAGGCCAGTGCAGAGAGCGCCTCTGATCAGATATCTTGAAGAGGAGCTATATAAATGCTCGATTATACTACAGTGCTTTACATTACAATGGTTTTTTTCTCGGCGCTATAAATAATACACGGCTTTAGGCATGTCACGGATTTGAAAATGGTCGCTGGTTTTCGAAATTTCACAGAGCGGAACAGATCACACACAGCAACTGACGATCAAATACTAATTTCGAGGGCTTTGCACACATGTGTGACGGTTCCAGATCTGCACGGTTTCGTATGGAACGAACGATACATTGTTCGGGAGCTTCGCCCATGATCTCCTGGTATTACCCATTTTCTAGAATACCCTCCCAATTATAATATTGTCCCCCGTCTCACCTCTGCACGCGAATATATAATGGGAGTGCAGAAAAAGTAAAACGTCAGTTTGTACATATGAACGTATGTAACGCCATTCAATAAATTAACAAAGAGGTTAAAATACGACCATCTTATAAAAGATTTGAGAAGATGAGATTTATGACAGGCCCTATGCTCATAACACACGAATTGCTCCATGTCTATAATATGAACATAAGATATTTTAGTCTGCTAGCTGAAATACCCGGCTTTGCCCGAGTAGTCCTTACAATTAAATTATTATAATGTTGAAAGACTGCGTTTAACTTTTCTGTATCTGACTTCCTTGAATTCAGAAGCTTCGCGATATAGTCGGTCATAATCTAATTATTGATTGAAAATAATAATAATTTATTTTAAGCAACAACGACGACTGTGCTTCCGGTTGACAACGTCTAACGGAGCTAGAGGAAATTAATAAACTCGCCGCACAAGCCAGCTTAACGCAACATTCATGCGTGTTGATCTAAAGCTAAATTGGCGACCAATCCGATAGCTCCCAATCTAGATCTCATGACGTGTTGGTGACCTGGTTTAGTTTTATTCGTACGTGGTACCTTCGTTTAAGCCAGGCTATTGACTGAGTTTCATTACACACCAATTTTCTATGGACACACCATCGGCTAGGTCATCGGAAATTTATCCCAATAGTATTGGGAAGGGGTAAGATTTTGGGATCGCGAACCCTCTATGTTTTTCCTTGGCTGTTATGAAGTATTCGTGTTAAATTTGGAGGCAATCGATCGAGTGGATCAAAAGTTTTTGTGAAAATCAAAGTTAGTTACATAGTCTACATGCTTTTCTTCTTTATAGGTATATATGCATTGGCTACATATGAATGTAAATCCTATTAACGTAGTGCATCAGCCATGCACATAAATATGTAAATGGACCTGTATAAAAGGCCTATTTGTCCATGCAAGCTTACAATTTGTCATACAGCTTACCTGCTAATTCGCGAGCATCTTATAGTCTCTGAATAAATTTCCACAAGTTATAGAGTCCTACAGTTGTGGCATCGACAGTGCTTCTGTAAGTCTTTAGATCATTCGACAGTGAGAGTTCTCTGTAGATTTGCGTAAACAATCTTTAGAACAACTTCCAGTTACCTATGCAGTCTCGCTGAAGGAGAACGTTGTCTCGCAGCCAGAAGCGGCTTTTCTCCTGTCATTTATCTCCTTCCTTAGAATTATGCTTTCTTTTTACCCGGCTATTAAACAACAATTAAAGTCTTCCTTCTGCGAAGAAAGACAAAATAAAAGCCAGAAAATTAATAACCAGACAGCAGAAAAATGGCTACAGTCTCCAAGTAACCACAGAAGTAATGACCTAGCGCACTGCAAAGAACTTTCAACTGTCAGTCGTGTACGAAGCTCCACGAGATCTACAGGTTTCTTTCACTCAATGTCAGTTTGACGGACTGTTTTCCTCAACTATACAACCGCTCGTTATTAGCCACAAATTACTCGAGCGCCCCCCCCCGTCGCGCTATGTTTTATCGGTGCCCTTTAAAGTGCATAGATTGCTTATGCAGTGCAAAGACGTCAGCTGTGCGGCTCTGTTAAAAGCGTCTGCTCTATCGTTCGGTCAGTAATAGATTCAACGATGCTCTTTGTAGACGTATGTAGACACGTATCGAGTCAAGATATTATGTGTAATAGTCCCCTGTACACACACACACAATCGCAAATGATCGATGGCCGCAGCGCAAATGCTTTTTAGTTTGACCGACTCAAAGCAAGCGGAGAGGCGTGGCCGTTCAGCTGCCAGTCAAAAAATATCCACATACAGTGCGTTGCTTGTGTTGTATACAACATAGGTATTTTAGGCATTAAGGTATAGGGGTATATCTCACAGACTAGTAAGTGTGTCTAAGACGATGTTGAAGGCCGACGAGAGGATCATACAATGGCGCACGCATGGCTGGACTGAAGGTTCTTCGTTCTTGACTCTGTCAAGTAGACAGGCTGCCTATAAAAGCTCGAGAAAGGCACATCCAAACTGACAAGTGTTGCTGTCAATCAAACAATTAGACGGGTTACTTCAATCAAATGTTTGATTATAGGTTTGTGCCAGGGGCCTAAGTGCACTTCGCTATGAACCAACCATTTCCAAGATGTATGTGGTCAAATTAAGCAAGTTCTTTCCAATTCAGTTCCGTCTTAAGGATTGCGATTTCCGAATGTTTGCTACGTCGATTGATTGATTGATTGAGAAGAGAACATCGATCGATCGTCATCTTGCATGTGACGTCATCGGCAGGATAGATGCTTCCACACCAGTCTTCCGTTGCATTTACGAGTTTGGGCTTTACATCCGTTTGATAGGCCTACATATAGATAGCTGCACGTGTTTATGTAGAGCTACTGTGAAGAATTAAAGAGCGCTATATCAAGTGCCATATAGATATGCACGCATTTGAATGCTCATATAGCGCCTTTTGTGAGTACCATACGAACCATCTCTGTCTGACTGAATCCTACCTTACAACTTCTATAGCGCCTTCACCACGCTGTCCAAGACATCAATCGATGGTCTCGAATTGTGATCAAATAAAATATATAGACTTGATTGGTCGAGCTTATGAGTCAATGAATAGCGATAATCAGAAACAGATGGCCACTGGCCAGAGTGGGTTGGAGATGTGATTAGAAACTAAATGACATGACTTAGTATCCATGGTGGGCTTGATGGGGGGGGGGGGCAGCGGTTCTTTCCCTGGCTGTGTCACAATCTCCAGTGCATCTGGTTTCCGTATATATATATGTATTTATTTATATTTATATATATATTTGACCGACGATACCAACATTTTTTGCATCCCATAAATCTCTTGAAATACTAGTTCATCAAATGAACCAAGAACTCTTACATGTGAGTGAATGGTTTTCTGCTAATAAATTATCATGAAGCTTTAAAAATTAATGATATTCAAATTCCTCGTGTCAAGACGGTAAAATTTCTTGGAATCCAGGTTGATGAGTTTATGTCATGAAATGACCATATAACCAGCATAGCTACTAAAATTGCAAAAACATAGGCATAACATCTAGAATAGCGTATTTCCTACCAACAGATATACTTTTTAATTTGTATTACACAATGATCCACCCGTACCTCTCGTATTGTAACGTTGTGTGGGCATCTAATTATAATACTAGATTACAGAGATTACATACACTGCAAAAAATAGCTGTTTGCGTAATAACAGGTTTCTATGATTCTGGACAGAAATTTTCTGGCCTCCCTATCACCATTAACACATTAACTGTATCTCAGATAAATTCGGTACAGACTAATGAGTTCATGTATAAATACACTAATAACCTGCTTCCATCGTGTTAAATCCCTACCAGATTCGCTCCATTGACTCTTACAGACCAGCCTTTTGTAGAACAAACACTAGGCAATTTGATATAAGATTTTCTGGTCCTCGAATTTGGAACATGACTCCAGCAGACATTCGCTTAGCTCGAACTACCAAAATATTCAGTAAGAAATACAAAGGTTACTTATTTAATGTCGATACAGCTTAGATGTGAGGTGCCGGTGTAGCGATTTCAGTGGGTACCTTGAAATCGCCTTCAAGTTACCCCCAATGGTAACTTGAAGGCAATTTCAAGTTACCCACTACGATTTCAGATTATCTCCAGGGGTAATATGAAATCAGCTTCAGGCTACCACCCGGTAACTTGAAATTGATTTAAAGTTACCCCCGGTAACTAACTACTCCGCTGCCTTGCAGTTCAGCAGTGCCAGTCCCAAGCCTGGAAAAAGGAGCAGGGTTCTGCGGCAAGCGTGTGGGCCTCCCAGGTAAAACCACATCCTGCAACAGAAATGACACATGAAAAGCTCAAACTCATTGTCGTGGCAGGTCGGTCGGGAGAAGTGAGGGTCATGGACCCATCTGTGAAGGGTTGTGGTGAAAGCCGAAGGGAAGCCAAGACTCAGAAGTCTCAAATCTTAACTACCAAAGCCACGGCAAAGATTGGATACTGGAATGTAAGAAAATCATGATACAGGGAAGTTGGCGCAGGTAGTGAGAGATATATAAGAATAAAAACTTTAAATATTGGGGCAGAGTGACATGCGATGGACCTGCAGTGGCAATATTGTGTCTCACAGAATCTACTACTCAGGTGGAGCCAAGCATGACAGAGAAATTGGCATAATGATCAGTAAAAAATGATATCAGCTAATTGGATGTGAACAAGTAAGTGAAAGAATAATTACCATCAGACCACAAAAAGGGCATGCCACCACTTTGCATCGGCAGCATTTGCTAAGTCTTCTTGTTACATTTAATGAGTCAAGTAGAGGATTGAATTATCATGTCAAAAGTTACATCCCTAGTTGTTGTATATTATTTTTGTAATTATACTAATTTCTTCACCAGTTAGGCTAAATCTTTATTATCTTATGCTTGTATGTAACAATGTGATGCACTTTGATCTCGTGTAACCTATTAATGATTTCACACATTTTACATTTCTTTGACTCTTATATTGTTACGAATTGCCCTTATACCTTGTACATGTATTGCATAATGTATATAGATATTTATACATCGTCTTGTGTGCGTGTGTTTACTGTATATATAAGCTGACTCGATTATACTCTTATATTGTATATTTAGTGGACAAACACGGCATTGACACATAAGTGTATATAAACTTCTCAGCTAATTATTGTATCGATTGTCGTCAATGGCCGTGGGGTCCCAAGGGATGGTCGGGTCAGGGGTCAAGGTCGAAAGAAGATAAAAAGCCACACGAAGGACGAAGAGGGGCTTTTCTGAGTATTGCGTCTGCGATAAAATATCATCACGGGTGTCCCAAGTACGTCGCGTCTTCAACCGCAGAGGTCGAGACTGGTGATGCAAGGACGTAGATTCCTCAGCCGGGAAGGTCGACACGGGTGACGCAAGGACGTCGCTTCCTCAGCCGGGAAGGTCGACACGGGTGACGCAAGGACGTCGCTTCCTCAGCCGGGAAGGTCGACACGAGTGACGCAGGGACGTCGCTTCCTCAGCCGGGAAGGTCGACACGGGTGTCCCAAGTACGTCGCGTCTTCAACCGCAGAGGTCGAGACTGGTGATGCAAGGACGTAGATTCCTCAGCCGGGAAGGTCGACACGGGTGACGCATGGACGTCGCTTCCTCAGCCGGGAAGGTCGACACGGGTGACGCAAGGACGTCGCTTCCTCAGCCGGGAAGGTTGACACCGGTGACGCAAGGACGTCGCTTCCTCAGCCGGGAAGGTCGACACGGGTGAAGCAAGGACGTCGCTTCCTCAGCCGGGAAGGTCGACACGAGTGACGCAAGGACGTCGCTTCCTCAGCCGGGAAGGTCGACACGGGTGTCCCAAGTACGTCGCGTCTTCAACCGCAGAGGTCGAGACTGGTGATGCAAGGACGTAGCTTCCTCAGCCGGGAAGGTCGACACGGGTGACGCATGGACGTCGCTTCCTCAGCCAGGAAGGTCGACACGGGTGAAGCAAGGACGTCGCTTCCTCAGCCGGGAAGTTCGACACGGGTGAAGCAAGGACGTCGCTTTCCCAGCCGGGAAGATTGACACCGGTGACGCAAGGAGGTCGCTTCCTCAACCGGGAAGGTTGACACCAGTGACAGAAGGTCGTCGCTTCAAAGATTAGTTCCTCAGCAGTGTTATTTCAGTTTCAGTTTACTTTTCCATTTCAATAATAGTCACAGTGTTCTTTTAACTGCAGGTTAGTTTTAAGTTTTATCGTCTTTCACTTGTAGTCTTAGTTACTATTTTAGTATTGTACATATTCCACTAAAAGCAATTATATTCTGTTTTATATTAATGACATTCATTTGGTTTCGCAACAAAAGAAATTGTTAAATCAGTTTCCAACTATCAAGTTCAGTTTTAGTTTATAGTTTCGTACTTCTCAGTTTACTTTTAGTTCAAGTTTACAGATATTTCCAGTTTTAGTTTCAGTTAGCTGAATTAGAACTGTTCAGCCAACGCTACCATTACTTTCAGTTTAAGTTAACTTAAGCAGCACTACTTCAAGATCAATGTAGTGTTTTCCTGACGAGGGTTTGACGCAAAAGTTGGCTGTCTTAAAATCTTTCCGCGTGCGTCCTCTTCGTTTGTGAGTGGCGTTGGAGGCCGAGGGAGGGGGTTGAATCTGTCGCTTATTTTGCCACTCTCCTTGGTAGCCGACAGATAGACTTGTTTCAATCTGTTTTTGCTAGATAAATACATGTACACACAGTCAGTCTCGCATACGCATTCAAAATTTATACGTACATTTATAAATGAATATATATATATAAATATGTACATACATAATTATACTCATACAGCCACCACACATAGCACACACACACACACAAACACACCCATGAACACATATTTGCACAGTTACACGGACATCTACTTCTTATGATAAAAGTAATCTCATACCCTTGACGTTTGATAATGATGCTAGATTTAATTATAATAGATCAATTAGCCACAGAGAAATTGTTTGCTCTAATAGCAGGGTATTGAAGATAATTAAATCCACGTAGTATAATAATATACGACCGGGAATTCCTTCTTCGATTTCGGCATGTTCCAGAGTCGCTGGAGACACCTCATGGATTTCCATCAGACTTCCCAGAGATCGGGCGAGACTCTGTAAGAAAACCGCTGACTCGTCGAACGTATCCTCCTGTTGGCATAATAAAGGGATGCTTCATATTTCGGACCAGTAAATATAAAGGTGATGTCAAAACTAAAATAGCAAAATTCACTAGTATCCGTTATAAAATTACAAGGCATTTACAAAGATGGAAAATAAAGGTGTTTTATACACGAGCCGATTGGCACTGATTTTATATTCAAAAGAGGCTGAGACGATTACGCGTAGGCCTAATTGTTCTGATTGAATAATCGGCTGTCGATTTTAGCAGCATCTCATGAGTTTCGGTAGCTTCAATGATAAAATAGAAAATATATGCTCATTCCATGTAGAGGTTTTGAGTCGACCACAATTTTTTTTACAGTTATCGGAGAGATATATTCAGGCAGACAAATCCTGTGTCCTGTCCTTGTTCCAACTCGACGCCTCGCTAACAAAAAGGGAAGCAAAGTTGATATTAGCTGGACATTGCATCGTCAAAACAGAGCAGGCGTGAAATCGAGCTTTTGCCTATCAGTTGACATGTATCAATTGTCAATCCAATGATTTATTTATAAACCACAAAACAGAAAAATAATTCAACATAAATAATTTTCAAATTTTACCACGTCTTTATGTAGGCTCCAGCGTGACTCTTACACGAGGGTGCATTAATGAATACGAATAGAAAACTGTTGTGGAAATCAATATGTTGAGGTTGCTGCGTCTTAAAATTAAGAGTCTACATTTATATTTCCAATAACACTTTTCTTCAAGTAAAGCGATGTATTTTGTGTGCAGAAAATCAATAGCTAACTTAGGGTCGCACATTGCAGATTTCTTGAGAGCACTGCCGTTCGGCTAAGTCCAAAACCTAATAACAAACTCCAATTCAAAGGTTTCTGTCTTCGACAATGGTACAACCTGGAATGCAGCAAGAAGTGCCACATAACTTTGTTGCACCAACACTGTATGAACCAGTTAAGAGGCTGCAGTATCACTACACGGCAACTGTCCTTGTGATTTACTGTATCTGCTAATAGGGATAGCAGAATGTCGCGATGTCATGGCTGCACTGAATTAAGTTATTTATCATGAATAAACTAAAACTGCCATGAATTTCCATGGTATTGTGATTGCTAAAATGTGATTTTGGACACATTTTGTTAAAGTAATGAACCACGACGTTAGGATATGATATCATTTTTATAAAATCATTATCATATTATTATTATTACCGGAATTTGATACCGCCCTTCTTCCAACATCTTTTGCTCAGAAGTGCATGCACAAGCCTCGACGGTGCAATTGCAGTTGTACTGCAGAGCAATGGTGCGCGAAGGACTTGCTCAAGGTCCCCAGTGACGCCTCGGACGAGGCTCGAACCCGCGCGCTCAGCACACACTGAACGTTACGGGCTGACCGCTCTAACCGATCGGCCACTGTGCCACATATTGTTGCGTTGCCCACTGGCGGGTTGAGCTGTTTACCAGGATGGCCCACCCGAGTAGAGATAATGTCGACGGGTCTGCTCTTAAGGTCTGCAAGAGACGACTTCACCAACAAATATTCTTTATTATAAACACAAACTCAGAATTAAGGTGTCAGATCAGACAGTCAGCTATTTACGCCATTCGGCGACCGCAATCGTCGTTCCGCACCTTAACGATCTTTGCGAAGTTCGTGGGTACGACGGAACGCAATGGACTCAGCGTGCTCGTGATAATACAGTGCCAGAAGCGATGCTGGCCACGACGACGAAGGCGACTGACGACGTTTCCTCTGGCGATCTATAGACGTCGTCGATTTCGACACGTCCGAACATGCAGACGACTCAACGACTCGCTGATTGACTGACCCTCGCGCTCTCGAATTCGTTTCTCTCTTGACTGACACTTGGTTGGATCCACAGTTTAACAGCAGCTTTAGACAACAATGGACATTGCCGTCCACTGAAATTCGCTTGGCATAAATTATTGAAGCATTTTGTTAGCTTAGTGCGTCATTTTGTTTCATAGGCGAATCCGCGAAATGTGGCAGTCAACACAATACATCCAAGATCGCAACAACCATGTTTCGCAAAGATACGAATTGTCAAAAACATCGAAAGTGGCAAAATTTACTAGACAACGTTGCAAGGCAGCTGGTGAAGTGATCATGAAGGTTGTTAGTCAAGCATCGTAAAGATTCTCCGGTGTAAAATCATGTTAAATCTAGATAAAGACGCTCCCTGATGTCGTCCACTTTTCCAATCATAAATCTAGATGAAGACGCTCCCTGATGTCGTCCACTTTTCCAATCATAAATCTAGATGAAGACGCTCCCTGATGTCGTCCACTTCTCTAATCATAAATCTAGATAAAGACGCTCACTGATGTCGTTCACTTCTCTAATCATAAATCTAGATGAAGACGCTCCCTGATGTCGTCCACTTTTCCAATCATAAATCTAGACAAAGACGCTTCCTGATGTCGTCCACTTTTCCAATCATAAATCTAGATGAAGACGCTCCCTGATGTCGTCCACTCTTCCAATCATAAATCTAAATGAAGACGCTCCGTGATGTCGTCCACATTTCCAATCATAAATCTGGATGAAGACGCTCCCTGATGTCGTCCACTTTTCCAATCATAAATCTAGATAAAGACGCTCCCTGATGTCGTCCACTCTTCCAATCATAAATCGAGACAAAGACGCTTCCTGATGTCGTCCACTTTTCCAAAATCATAAATCTAAATGAAGACGCTCCCTGATGTCGTCCACTTCTCTAATCATAAATCTAGACGAAGACGCTCCCTGATGTCGTCCACTTCCCCAATCATTAATCTTGATAAAGACGCCCCCTGATGTCGTCCACTTCTCTAATCATAAATCTAGATAAAGACGCTCCCTGATGTCGTTCACTTCTCTAATAATAAATCTAGATATAGACGCTCCCTGATGTCGTCCAGTTTTCCAATCATAAATCTAGATAAAGACGCTCCCTGATGTCGTCCACTATTCCAATCATAAATCGAGACAAAGACGCTTCCTGATGTCGTCCACTTTTCCAAAATCATAAATCTAAATGAAGACGCTCCGTGATGTCGTCCACATTTCCAATCATAAATCTAGATGTAGACGCTCCCTGTTGTCGTCCATCTTTCCAATCATAAATCTACATAAAGACGCTCCCTGATGTCGTCCACTCTTCTAATCATAAATCTAGATAAAGACGCTGCCTGATGTCCACTTTTCCAATCATAAATCTAGATGAAGACGCTCCCTGATGTCGTCCACTTTTCTAATCATAAATCTAGATGAAGACGCTCCCTGATGTCGTCCACTTTTCCAATCATAAATCTAGATAAAGAGGCTGCCTGATGTCGTCCACTTTTCCAATCATAAATCTAGATAAAGACGCTCCCTGATGTCGTCAACTTTTCCAATCATATATCTAGATAAAGATGGTCCCTGATGTCGTCCACTTTTCTAATCATAAATCTAGATAAAGACGCTCCCTGATGTCGTCCACTTTTCTAATCATAAATCTAGATAAAGACGCTCCCTGATGTCGTCCACTTTTCTAATCATAAATCTAGATGAAGACGCTCCCTGATGTCGTCCACTTTTCCAATCATAAATCTAGACAAAGACGCTCCCTGATGTCGTCCAGTTTTCCAATCATAAATCTACATAAAGACGCTTCCTGATGTCGTCCACTCTTCTAATCATAAATCTAGATAAAGACGCTCCCTGATGTCGTCCACTTTTCCAATCATATATCTACATAAAGACGCTTCCTGATGTCGTCCAGTTTTCCAATCATAAATCTAGATAAAGACGCTCCCTGATGTCGTCCAGTTTTCCAATCATAAATCTAGATAAAGACGCTCCCTGATGTCGTCCACTCTTCCAATCAAAAATCGAGACAAAGACGCTTCCTGATGTCGTCCACTTTTCCAAAATCATAAATCTAAATGAAGACGCTTCGTGATGTCGTCCACATTTCCAATCATAAATCTAGATGAAGACGCTCCCTGATGTCGTCCACTCTTCTAATCATAAATCTAGATAAAGACGCTGCCTGATGTCCACTTTTCCAATCATAAATCTAGATAAAGACGCTCCCTGATGTCGTCCATTTTTCTAATCATAAATCTAGATGAAGACGCTCCCTGATGTCGTCCACTTTTCCAATCATAAATCTAGATAAAGACGCTCCCTGATGTCGTCCACTTTTCCAATCATAAATCTAGATGAAGACGCTCCCTGATGTCGTCCACTTTTCCAATCATATATCTAGATAAAGACGCTCCCTGATGTCGTCCACTTTTCCAATCATAAATCTACATAAAGACGCTTCCTGATGTCGTCCACTCTTCCAATCATAAATCTAGATGAAGACGCTCCCTGATGTCGTCCACTCTTCTAATCATAAATCTAGATAAAGACGCTCCCTGATGTCGTCCACTTTTCCAATCATATATCTACATAAAGACGCTTCCTGATGTCGTCCAGTTTTCCAATCATAAATCTAGATAAAGACGCTCCCTGATGTCGTCCAGTTTTCCAATCATAAATCTACATAAAGACGCTTCCTGATGTCGTCCACTCTTCTAATCATAAATCTAGATAAAGACGCTCCCTGATGTCGTCCACTTTTCCAATCATATATCTACATAAAGACGCTTCCTGATGTCGTCCAGTTTTCCAATCATAAATCTAGATAAAGACGCTCCCTGATGTCGTCCAGTTTTCCAATCATAAATCTAGATAAAGACGCTCCCTGATGTCGTCCACTCTTCCAATCAAAAATCGAGACAAAGACGCTTCCTGATGTCGTCCACTTTTCCAAAATCATAAATCTAAATGAAGACGCTTCGTGATGTCGTCCACATTTCCAATCATAAATCTAGATGAAGACGCTCCCTGATGTCGTCCACTCTTCTAATCATAAATCTAGATAAAGACGCTGCCTGATGTCCACTTTTCCAATCATAAATCTAGATAAAGACGCTCCCTGATGTCGTCCATTTTTCTAATCATAAATCTAGATGAAGACGCTCCCTGATGTCGTCCACTTTTCCAATCATAAATCTAGATAAAGACGCTCCCTGATGTCGTCCACTTTTCCAATCATAAATCTAGATGAAGACGCTCCCTGATGTCGTCCACTTTTCCAATCATATATCTAGATAAAGACGCTCCCTGATGTCGTCCACTTTTCCAATCATAAATCTACATAAAGACGCTTCCTGATGTCGTCCACTCTTCCAATCATAAATCTAGATGAAGACGCTCCCTGATGTCGTCCACTCTTCTAATCATAAATCTAGATAAAGACGCTCCCTGATGTCGTCCACTTTTCCAATCATATATCTACATAAAGACGCTTCCTGATGTCGTCCAGTTTTCCAATCATAAATCTAGATAAAGACGCTCCCTGATGTCGTCCAGTTTTCCAATCATAAATCTAGATAAAGACGCTCCCTGATGTCGTCCACTCTTCCAATCAAAAATCGAGACAAAGACGCTTCCTGATGTCGTTCACTTTTCCAAAATCATAAATCTAAATGAAGACGCTTCGTGATGTCGTCCACATTTCCAATCATAAATCTACATAAAGACGCTCCCTGATGTCGTCCACTCTTCTAATCATAAATCTAGATAAAGACGCTGCCTGATGTCCACTTTTCCAATCATAAATCTAGATAAAGACGCTCCCTGATGTCGTCCATTTTTCTAATCATAAATCTAGATGAAGACGCTCCCTGATGTCGTCCACTTTTCCAATCATAAATCTAGATAAAGACGCTCCCTGATGTCGTCCACTTTTCCAATCATAAATCTAGATGAAGACGCTCCCTGATGTCGTCCACTTTTCCAATCATATATCTAGATAAAGACGCTCCCTGATGTCGTCCACTTTTCCAATCATAAATCTACATAAAGACGCTTCCTGATGTCGTCCACTCTTCCAATCATAAATCGAGACAAAGACGCTCCCTGATGTCGTCCAGTTTTCCAATCATAAATCTAGATAAAGAAGCTCCCTGATGTCGTCCACTCTTCTAATCATAAATCTAGATGAAGACGCTCCCTGATGTCGTCCACTTTTCCAATCATAAATCTAGATAAAGACGCTCCCTGATGTCGTCCACTTTTCCAATCATAAATCTAGATGAAGACGCTCCCTGATGTCGTCCACTTTTCTAATCATAAATCTAGATGAAGACGCTCCTTGATGTCCACTTTTCCAATCATAAATCTAGATAAAGACGCTCCCTGATGTCGTCCACTTTTCCAATCATAAATCTAGATGAAGACGCTTCCTGATGTCGTCCACTCTTCCAATCATAAATCGAGACAAAGACGCTTCCTGATGTCGTCCACTTTTCCAAAATCATAAATCTAAATGAAGACGCTCCGTGATGTCGTCCACATTTCCAATCATAAATCTAGATGAAGACGCTCCCTGATGTCGTCCACTTTTCCAATCATAAATCTACATAAAGACGCTTCCTGATGTCGTCCACTCTTCCAATCATAAATCGAGACAAAGACGCTCCCTGATGTCGTCCAGTTTTCCAATCATAAATCTAGATAAAGAAGCTCCCTGATGTCGTCCACTCTTCTAATCATAAATCTAGATAAAGACGCTGCCTGATGTCCACTTTTCCAATCATAAATCTAGATGAAGACGCTCCCTGATGTCGTCCACTTTTCTAATCATAAATCTAGATGAAGACGCTCCCTGATGTCGTCCACTTTTCCAATCATAAATCTAGTTAAAGACGCTGCCTGATGTCGTTCACTTTTCCAATCATAAATCTAGATAAAGACGCTCCCTGATGTCGTCCACTTTTCCAATCATATATCTAGATAAAGACGCTCCCTGATGTCGTCCACTTTTCCAATCATAAATCTAGATAAAGACGCTCCCTGATGTCGTCCACTTTTCTAATCATAAATCTAGACGAAGACGCTCCCTGATGTCGTCCACTTTTCCAATCATTAATCTTGATAAAGACGCTCCCTGATGTCGTCCACTTCTCTAATCATAAATCTAGATAAAGACGCTCCCTGATGTCGTTCACTCTTCTAATCATAAATCTAGATGAAGACGCTCCCTGATGTCGTCCACTTTTCCAATCATAAATCTACATAAAGACGCTTCCTGATGTCGTCCACTCTTCCAAAATCATAAATCTAAATGAAGACGCTCCGTGATGTCGTCCACATTTCCAATCATAAATCTAGATAAAGACGCTCCCTGATGTCGTCCACTCTTCTAATCATAAATCTAGATAAAGACGCTGCCTGATGTCCACTTTTCCAATCATAAATCTCGATAAAGACGCTCCCTGATGTCGTCCACTTTTCTAATCATAAATCTAGATGAAGACGCTCCCTGATGTCCACTTTTCCAATCATAAATCTAGATAAAGACGCTCCCTGATGTCGTCCACTTTTCCAATCATAAATCTAGATGAAGACGCTTCCTGATGTCGTCCACTCTTCCAATCATAAATCGAGACAAAGACGCTTCCTGATGTCGTCCACTTTTCCAAAATCATAAATCTAAATGAAGACGCTCCGTGATGTCGTCCACATTTCCAATCATAAATCTAGATGAAGACGCTCCCTGATGTCGTCCAGTTTTCCAATCATAAATCTAGATAAAGACGCTCCGTGATGTCGTCCACTCTTCTAATCATAAATCTAGATAAAGACGCTGCCTGATGTCCACTTTTCCAATCATAAATCTAGATAAAGACGCTCCCTGATGTCGTCCACTTTTCTAATCATAAATCTAGATGAAGACGCTCCCTGATGTCCACTTTTCCAATCATAAATCTAGATAAAGACGCTCCCTGATGTCGTCCACTTTTCCAATCATAAATCTAGATGAAGACGCTCCCTGATGTCGTCCACTTTTCCAATCATAAATCTAGATAAAGACGCTTCCTGATGTCATCTACTTTTCTAATCATAAATCTAGATAAGGACGCCGTATGATGTTGTCATCATTTCTTATCTTTAACCTAGAGGAAGACACCAGACTATTTATTTCCGTTTTGCCTAACCATAGCCATAACCAAATGTTTTTATTATCATCTCAATCAACAATTACGACAATGCATAGCAAAACAGTAGTACACGGAGAGGATGGAGAATAGGGAAAGAAAAAACCTAAGAGACCGTTAGGTCCCGCAAACATGGCATACCCTTTCTTGCATAAAATGAAGCAGAAGGTTCGGAAAATTCAAAACATAATTCACTATCTTATCTAGTTAACTACTGCTGTCTGTGCACATACTAATTATTTAAGTGGTAGTTAAAAGATGTTCTTTTACTTGTTTTTAAAGAGTCAGATATCACAGGATAGACGATTTTCAATTGGCGTCATAATCCAAGTGATAGGTCTTATATATTTAATTGAAAATTGATGTGTGTTGGCCAGACGAAGACACTTAATTAATTAAACAAGTAATCAGTTTATGTCAGAAGTCCCACAGAAACAATTACTTTAACAACTCAACTTCGTGTGGCCGTCTTGTGTGTTGTCTTCTGTTTTGAATTTAACTTTAAAGTTGGCGCTACTTAATTGTTCGCCACAATAAAGTTGGAATTCGATTTGAAATGTTAATATTTTGATTTGCTGAACCCCTTCAACTTTAAACTGCAATTAGATAGAAACCAACGAAACAGTTAAGTTTGGACAAAGTCTAATAGTCAATTCCGTGTTTTAAAGTGTTCCCTTCCCTCAAAGAGGCATAAAGCAGAATAATCTGAATTTAAACTGACCTTTTGTCTTTTCTTCACATCATAACTTCGAGGCATCCTTTGCGTTTAAGTTGTTGGCCATACCAAAGGTTGATCTTCGACTGGCCTTATTGCATTTCGATTTGCTGACACCAGTAAGACAAGCCCACAAGTTCATGTTTACTTCTGTAATTCAAGATTCTCTCTAAAGTTTGTCTTGAAAATAAATTTAAAGAGGAAACAAAAACAACTCAGAAGTTGATGGTCTTAGCATACATGTATCAACTACAAAAAATTCTGAACAGCAATCGCGTAGGTTACTTTGGCAGTCCCCGATCTGTGAAGGTGTAGACCCATCTTGACAAAAGACCAAAAAATGACTTGTAAGCTTATGAATGCATGTACGTGTGGACACATGTTGTATGCTTGCATAATGTATAGTATGTACATGGGGTCCTATGTATAATCATCAAATTCGTTTGTTGAGAAAACAACAGACAAATAACAATCACTGTAGGTGTATAGAGAATAGCAGAACGGAAGGAAATTAAGTGGCATTAGTAAAGTTAGGAAAGTTTAGTGAGTCTAGTATGTTAAAATTATGAGGTTTATTCCAAAGAATATATTATAGGGTGAAATTTCGGCTGATTCTGAGTGAATGGTTCTCATTGTCCAGAACGGGTTAACATTTAAAAAAGCATGCAAATATGCCTCATTTATAAGCAAGTGTTTTCGTCAAAATGGAATTTCAGTGAATGAATCTGTAGCGTCTAAGTTTAATCACCTAATAGTGACTCTGCATGGTGTATAATAGGCATATTGTATGTAATATAATTGTAGGCCTATGCCACGCAAAACTATGTATAATCGAATAATCGTGCTTTGCTTTTATGAAACAATTACAGCAACAGATCAAACGGATTTTTTATTTGCATTGTTCAATATGTTGAGACGAATACCTAATTCAAATTTCTGTAAGGCATTCCTTAAAATTTTATTCATTTGTTATTGGGGTAGTAGCAGATATTATGTTATAACTACAAAATGTGCAACTGCAACAAACCACAGTTAAATCAATCAGCTACAATAATGCTATTCGTTTTTTCCTCACCGCGTTGTCGACGACTTTGCTTCAAATATTTCGAAAACAGATGTTAAAGCTTGCAATATCGGTCACTACGTTGGTCTCCTTTTATCAGAAGATTAAGCTCGTCATTTAAGCAGACTTTAAGTGGAAAATAATTTAAAAATCGAAGTTTTAAATGAACATTTTAGCAAACGTGTGTCTGAATATGACGTCACCAGTAGCGTTTGTTAAAATTTGATGACGACACCAATGTTGATCACGTGCATCTTGTATCCAATCGTTTTACAAGATAATCGCCATTTTCTAAACGACAGCTTTCCCAATCGTACAACCAAGACGCAATTGCACTTGAGTATGTTGAAGAGAATAAGTTTGAGAATTATGTACGCAAAGCCAATGCCTAATAATAACAATTGGTTGTGAATAAGTTTTAAAGAATAGATATCAAGTTTATCAACCACTAACCAACAGCTAGGTAGTGAAATTCCAGGGCTTTGCGCCATCTACATACAGGCGTAACGATTTCAAATTACTCCCATTCACCTTACCCCCCGGTAACTTGAAGGCGATTTCAAGTTACCCCCTGCGATTTCAGATAACACCCAGAGGTAATATGAACTCCGCTTCAGACTACCTCCCCGGCAACTTGAAATTTATTTCAAGTTACCCTCCGGTAACTAACTACTCCGTTGCCTTGCAGTTCAGCAGTGCCAGTCCCAAGCCTGGAAAAAGGAGCAGGGTTCTGCGGCAAGCTTGCGGGTCCTCCAGGTAAAACCACATCTTGCAACAGAAAATACACATGAAAAGCTCAAACGCTTTGTCGTGGCAGGTTGATCGGTCGGGAGATGAGAGGGTCATGGACCTGTGAAGGGTCGTGGTGAAAGCCGAAAGGATGCCAAGACTCAGAAGTCTCAAGGAACTCTCCTCAATAAACCCATTGAATAAAGAAATAGATTGTCACTGTATGACACAAAATTGGATAGTCTATTGCAGGGCTTCCACTGTAACAACATGAACTAAATCGATGGTCAGCAGGGTTTGATAATGAATTATGAAAATCTTGATTGCTAGATGATGCTGTCCTCTAGCGAGCAGACAGCGAGCATTGACCGGCCATGACTATCATTCGCGATAGCGTTTGTATCGTTTGGAATTAAGGCGCCAGTCATACGCAGCATGAAGGTCTTCGAGGCTTCGCATCGTTTGACATTGTCATCTATAGGTCGAAATCGAACCCTGGTCGCAAAGGTAAACACCCGACGAATTACCAACGCGGCTATCTTGACACAACAGAAGATATCCTCTACGTTGTGCCCCATATTTTTCTAGGTAACTACCGTTAGCTGATATAGGGTCCCCAACAGGGTTGTTAATATCGCGATAAAGTATAGCGATACTTTGGTATCAGCGATCTTTTTTGCAGTATCGCAGCGTGTTTTGCGAGTTTTATTTGGTCGGTATCGCGTGTGTATAGCGATACTTTTTTAAGCCAGTCATCGATACGCGATACCAATAGTTTTTCCTCATCAACAAAAAATTATAATATTTCTCTTCCACTTGAAATATTTGTGGTCAAGAAATGGTGAGCAATTATAAATCATCACGCTCAGAAAATTGTCTCTTGTTGCGATCCATGGTGTGACTTAAGGAATTTATAAATACGGAAACGATCGGATATATATTGTTTTCCCCTCTACGCACATCCTTTGGTAGTAAAGTCAGCACATATTCCATACGGAAAGTTAGAGAGGTGCTCATCTCCTTATCCTAGGCTCTTGAGCCGACAATGAACGAATCCCAAGGTCCTCAACACGGAGCCAGTGGTATCGTATGATTTGCCGCTTATTTCCCAGCTAACTGCTTGGTGACATAGGCACGTGTGCGCAAACAACTTGCTCAGGATCGTTACACAGAGTGAACCCAAACCGCGTGCTACGCGAGCAAGCGCATTACCGATAGACTATCTTGTAGCACGCTTCAGTAGTACACATTAATTTTTGAAAATAATAATTTTGAAAATAATTGTAGTTATTCTGATTTTGATGTAAAAATTATTATCGTAATTATACCGATATTTGATATGGGGCACAGTGGCATATCGGTTAGAGCGGTCAGCCCGCAACGTTCAGTGTGCTCTGAGCGAGCGGGTTCGACCCCCGTCCGGGAAGTCACTGTGTAGGGACCTTGAGCAAGTCCTTCGCGCACAATTCACAATTGCTCTGCAGTACCACTACAATTGCACCGTCGAGGCGCGTGTGTGCATTTCTGAGCGGAAAAAAATGTTGGAATAAGGGCGGTATCAAATTTCGGTAATAAATAAAAAATTCGAAAACAATAATTGTAATTGTACTAATTTTTTTATGTAGAAATAATATTGTAATTATACTTATTTTTCTTTAGCACATGTTTTTTGCGAATGAACAGGAAACTTGCTCGTCGAAAAGAATTGGTGAAAGTATTGGTATTGGTATTGCAATACTTTTAAGAAAAAGTATTGGTATTGATATTGCAATACTTTTGATGAAGTATTGGTATTGGTATCGCAATACTTTTTATATTGTCCCCTATTCCAAAAACTAAATATAAATATATAATATTACTATATGATAATAGATGCAATTGGCCTATTGTGAGCATCACAGTGTTTAGCTCTGATAATAAATAAAAAACCCTCTTAAGTAGCGCATTAGCAAGTATAATTAGAAGCCACGCACGCCAACTGTCTGCTATGTACGCTACAAATACACTGTCCGGGTGTCTCGCTGTCGACCACACTAATTGTTGGATTAGCTGTTGAAGGAAATGGACACATTTATGGAGATGGTTACCGTAGTCTCTGCTGTTGTTACATTGATGGCTTCTGCGAACCATTTGCTTATTCTTGCGTTTCAAGCTACAAACGACAAGTATATTGTCGTCCTTTTCATGTAAATGCATGCGATCGATTCCTTTTAGAAGAGAAGTTTCTGCGACCTTACATTTTTATCGCACTATATAGAAGTGATATGTGTGTGTATGTCCGCGCGCGCGCGTGTGTTTGTGTATACAGGTGTGTGTGTAAGTGTATGTATCTGTTTGTTTGTGTTAGGGTGTGTGTGTGTGTGTGTGTGTTTGTGTGTGTGCATGTTTGTGTATGTGCGGGTGTGTGTGCGTGCGTGCGTGTGAGGATGTGTAAGTGTGTGTCATAAGGCGTTGTTTTGTGCGTTATTAGGTGTTGCGTGTTTGTGTGGGCTCCTGTGTGTTTGTCTTTGTCTTTGTGAGTTGAGCAATGGATGTGTGGGTAGGCCATATTGATGGACACCATGCGTTCTGTATATTACGCACCAGCGATTGCATAAGAATGGGCCAAACCTTGGGAGTAGAGAAATCAATGAATCGTGGAATATCTGTCATCATGGTCGCTAAATGAATAACAACTGACATTGATGCCATTTGCAGTCATTGGCCTTAAATGCATCGGAACAACGGGTGAAACAGTGGCGTCGATGCGTTACATTTATTTGCAAGGATATGTCGCTTTACGCAGCAATATGAGAGAATATAAAAATAATTATTAATAAAAATGCTAGAAACTTGTCAGACCACCTACAAGTCACTTGCGTCTTCGTCATGAAACTACCACCATGCTCTAATACAGGAACATCATTAAAAGGGTTATAAGCCATATTTAGCATTATTTTAAATAGCAGCCTATATCGGCTTCGATCTCTGCTGAGAAGGATATTGCAGCGCATAAAGTAATAACGAGAATTGTAAACGCCAGCCACGTGCTGTAGATACACTTTCAGTTATATTCATATGTCAAGTCAATTCAATTTATTACCCTACACAAATAAACCTTGTCTATTTATGAGCCGATTAATTTCTCGGCTTAACATCTGCGCCAGCGTGCTCACAATGGGGTCTTCCCTTGGGCGGATGACTTTACCCGCTGTGGATTTATTATAAGCAGGCTGGAGAAGAGTATTAATCGCTTATGAGATTCATCTGTTATCAATAACTCAACTCTTCTACTATTAAGCTTTTTTTATGTGTACAGTGTGTCTTAAATGCTGGGTTGTACATGCCATGCGATTGCAGCGTTCATACTACAACACTACCACATGAAAATTCTCTGCTCTGAAATCTGCTCTGATATGTATGCCTAGGATAAGAATCAAATCTTTTTACATGTGTCATACAGGATTCTGCAATAAGTTTGGCACTGATTTCATGTGTGCTTATGAGATTGTGAATAAGTTTGGCATAACTTCTTGTGTGCTTATGAGATTATGAATAAGTTTGGCATAACTTCTTGTGTGCTTATGAGATTATGAATAAGTTTGGCATAACTTCTTGTGTGCTTATGAGATTATGAATAAGTTTGGCATAACTTCTTGTGTGCTTATGAGATTACGAATAAGTTTCACATAACTTCTTGTGTGCTTATGAGATTACGAATAAGTTTCACATAACTTCTTGTGTTCAATGCCTCCAATTAGATCACAGTGCACTGGAAACCGTCCATGAAACGGACAAAATAATTTCTCATGGCTAATTATAGCCCAATTGAAACGTATTGAACGATTTGCTGTCTAAAGCGGTCGCCGGTCATAGCTACTGTTTCATTCTCTAGGACCTTATAAAGACCGACGTGATATAATTGTTACCCTATTTGACCTGAACGGTTTATTGTCGTAGGCTACCGTACATGAACAACATGTAAGCCTATATGCAGCTGAATGTGATGAACCATGTTTGGATTAAACCGATAGTAGCCTAAATTGACCGACTCCTTGAGATAAAGATGAGCACGTGACGGACATAATAAACGTAGGCCTATGTGTATGTAACCTACAGTTGGATTCAATGCATGTAGTTGGATGAATATTCAAACAGAGTCATATGTCAGGCCAATGAACCATAAAGTTTAACATTGACTTTGCAGTTGGCAAATGCGGGTAAGAGTCAGTCCTGCGCAAATAGCGTGATGAACCTTTGTGCTTAAGAATGCAGGCGCATAGAACTTATATATATATATATATATATATAAGTTACCCAAGCAAATGGCGTATGTTGGGAATCTGACGTAGGTGATGACGTCAAACGGATTCTACCAACATACGTACTCTGAGTATCATAGGTAGGGCCTCGTGGTTTATGCGATTTCGCATGTTTTCGCATAAACTGGCGGTTTGCGCATACATTCCTAAATAGAAAGTTTTCGCAAAATTAATTGCATAGGCTAAAGTTCAAAAATTTCGGTTGGTGTCAACTAAAATTGGTTTGTCCAGCCTACTATACAGCATACAGGGGGGGCTTTAGTTTACAGACCAGGCAACGTAATTGTCGATGACTAGGACCGTGGTTTATGCGATTATGTGATTTTTCGCATAATTTTCTAAAGATTTTCGCATAATCCACAAGGGCCTAATTATGGCACCCCGACAAAAGAGTGCCCGACAAAAGAGCGCCGACAAAAGAGCGCCGACAAAAGAGCGCCGACAAAAGAGCGCCACGGCAAAAGAGCGCCCTACAAAAGAGTGCCCCGACAAAATAGCGCCCAGACAATTTTAAATAGAAACTGGACTAATTAAAAGAATTCTGACTTAAATGGAAGCTGGAGCAATGAAAGGAATCGCGCAATCCGGCTTCAGTTAAACAGGTTCTCTTCATCAATCCCGCTTCCATTTAAACGGCATTCTTTTCGTTTCATCAATCAAGTGTGTAGTTATACATAATTATTTTCATCAGTCCAGCTTCAACTTATGCGAGAATCTTCTTATCGCACCAGCTTCCGTTAAAGCAGTCCTCTAATTATGCTGAATAATTAATGCTGATTATTTTGCTTTTACAGCTTCTGCGTAAGCAGACTCCTTGTCATTAATAAACGTGAATTTTGGCATCGATCCAGCCTCCATATTAGGAAGAATTTTTCATCAACATAGTTGCACTCTTTTGTCGGGCGCTCTATTGTAGGGGCGCTCTTTTGATCTTTTGATAGGTCACGCCTAATTATTATAGGTCAGTTTATGGTCCAAATCAAAAACATTAGTCGGACAAAATATAAAGGAACCAATCTGGAAATTAGGCAGAATGATCCTCTTTAAGTGCCGTTATCTGTCAGTAAGTAAGTAAGTAAGTAAGTAAGTAAGTAGTAAGAAAGTCAGTAAGTCAGTAAGCAAGTAAATAAGTAAGTGAGTAAGTAAGTATAATTCTTTAATCAGACGTCTTCAAACGCACAGCATGTACAGAGAAAATGCGATCGTGTTCATCAGATGTTTTCCATGGTGCAGTCAGAGGCGAACGTAAGTAAGACATCTGGCGCTGATCTTTGAAGGCAGAAGCCGGCTTCAGCTGCGACATGCTTCATGTAGTTGAAGGGAATATCAGCAGTGAAAGTCCATCGCTATAGGGCGATTGGAACTGAGTCGATTTTCTCGCGTTTGAGGTTCACAATGTTTTCATCTGTAGTGTTGTGGTTGAACTTGGAGACGTCATCGTTTTACGCTGTGCTACATATTAAGTATCTATGCTTGCTCAGAAATAGAGAATAGAAGTCTCTCAGTCTCATAATATATGCACAAAAGTTTTCCCTGTTCAATAAAGTACTTTCCTGTTATGGCGGTTCGAAAATGTCTGTAAATTACACCGGGTGAAGAGATTGGGACGCTCCCCACTCTGCGAATTCAGCGACAGCAACGGCAGTATTATTGACAAGAAGGCTGTGAATTTGCAGTTATTGCCTATGTTAAATGATTTTAGCAAGATGTTCAACTGCGAATGCTTGCAAATAAGCAATAATCTGCAAAATCAAAGAGCAATCTGTTTCTCTCTATACATGGAAAATGTGATCTACTTCCAGGAATTTAATTTCGCTGCAGATGTCAGTGCAACAAGGCATCAAAAGGTTTTATTGCTTCTGGTGACAAAGTAGTCAAAAGTCGTTCGTCGTTCGTCGTTCGTTAAAAAAGTCGAAATCGATACGGTAGGTAATTGAAAATGTCTGTTTTTCAAACAAAAAGCACGCATCAGTAGCCTACTTTAAATCTCCTTCGTCACATAGGCCTATTAATCATATGCAACCAATTTCTTCAAATATCAGTTGGCATTGTTGAATTGATTCACCTCCATTGACTTAGATGTGCAGCTGCCAGTTGGGTATCGGAGGGGGGCGGGTATGGGGGGACTTAACAAACGTATGTTCCTGTAATCCCTCGGCATCGTGGTATATTGATATTAAGCGAAATACCGTGATATTGCTTCGCCCTATTGGTTTTATAACTGATCACCCTCTGGCCACTGTAGAATTTTCTCATTTCCATTGTTTTATCCCTCTGTTCTGTTGCGGGGCGTAATTAATTTTGTTCCGGTTCCGCACATCTGCATCCATTGGTTGCTTTACGCTGTTCACGTAAAGTTGTCTCAGTCTATGCCAGATGCTTGTGTACAGGTGATTGTTGTTGACCTGCGTTGCGAACAGGTAATTGTTTCGATACGGTGCTTGGAAAATCCTGGGAAAATCTCCCGAGAATAAGAACGCGTGATTCCACTGAACGAAGCGGACGCTGTCTCCTGACAGCATGGTCACGAATCCAGTGACATAGACGTCTTCGAATGGGAAGAAGGGCACATGAACCGAGTCCCTGACGACCTGGGAGGCCATGGACATCGTCAGGACGTAGGCTGGTCCACTGCAGTACGGAGGGTAGAACACATGGCGGAATACCGATTCGAGAACGCCCCACTTTCCCGCCCTGTGCACTTTGTCAAGGAAAATCGCCCGACAGAAGATTTTCATATCGGATGAATTACGGTTCAGTTCCTGTTGTAACTTATCTAAGAGCGCGAACATGTTGACTAAAGTATCGTCGTCTATTTTCAGAACGTACTTCGCCTCCGGGCAATACGTTGTGACCCAGCGCAGACCCACCAGCGACTTGTAGGTGAGATTATTGTAAGTATCGAGGAAGTCTGCTTGGATGATGTCGCCGAATCGGTTCGATTCCTGTTCTATGAGTCGCTGGATTCGGTCAGCATTCCGACCGAATGACCGACCGACGACGAACACGCACCGAATCGGAAGCCGGAAGTCGCTCGTTATTGCCCACGTGTTCCGGATGGTTCGGCGGAACTCGTAGTGTTCCATTGCCGTCGGAACAAAAGCGATGAGGAAGACATTCTGTCCTGCGCATGTTCTGTATCCGGGCGTGATGACGTAGGGAAAATCGAAGGGGTTGACGATCGGACCCTCGCGGATTTCCCTTTTTTTGCTTGATACTGTTAGGAAATATTCCTCCAGAGGATTCAGGGGTCGATGTGTGACATTCACGTGCGATCCGCTAATGGGAAGCCTAACTGGAAAATTTGCAGTCGAATTCTTTTGAAAATCCTCTCGTTTCCTGTTTCTGTTCGGGGAATATTCATCTACAGGTTTAATGAGTTCATTTCTGGCGTTACTCTGTGAACTGCCATCATTAGGAGTTTCATCCAAGAACTCATTTCTAAGTTTCTTCTGAGTTGATCCTGACTCGGAGTCGACCCAAAGTCTCACCATCTCCAGAAACGCACTCGTGTTCCTGACCCACTCCTCGAATCCATTTATTTTGACCTTCATATCCGACAGGTCGCGTCTGACTTCTTCCTGGAATTGTGAAAGTTTTTCCGTCTCCTCGTGTGCTTGCCACTCCGACCAGTTCCTGCTGTGCCATTCCATATGCTGGTTGACCTCAGGCGACACTGAACCGACCCAGTATGTCGCTTCCGTCTCTGACGTGAGCTTCTGAACATTTAACGGTCGCGTCAAGAAGACCACGTAGAGAAGACCTTGTAAAAGGACGAGACATGCCACCGCCGACACGAGTCTCAGTAATGACAACATTTGTGATCTCATGAGATTATAGCGACATCACTGGTACTATGAGACTGCATCAGAATCAAGTCAACGTTGAACAAAACGCAAAGATCTACAACAAAACAGGAATGACTCTTACAGCCATTGACCCTTCTAATAGAATCTGAAAATGCGCACAGAACGGCTGTCTCTACTCTGCCGCATGTAATCTGTCCACCAATAATATCTAAATTAAGCGCATTATCAGAACTTTTATTCATCCTTTGTGTGAAGCTATAAGAAAAATACTACCAGAAGATGATTCTTAAGACCATTGAGTCGTGCAGCGGACCCAAGCAGCAGTGTAGCCCTGCGATGACCCAGAATCTGTTGCTCATCATCTCAGCCAATTATTCACAACTGTTAACAATTGACATTTGTATATGCAGCCAATTGCCATTCACGCCAATATTAATCGTCCACCACATGTCGGTTCAAATTGATTTTATTGAACAATCATTTTATTTGAACATATCTTTGCATGCAAAAATCCATATGTTGAGTTGACGGCTGACATTTTATTTGATAAATAATTATGTAGTCGTGCACAACGTGCTTTGAGAAAAACATGTCTTATGTAGTGCAAGGTTCATATAAACCTACATTCAGTTGAGGCGAGAATTCGCGAGATGACGTGAATCGGACTACACCAAAGTCAATCAGTAAGTCAATCAGGGTAGTATGGTATCAGGTAGGCCTAAGCCAAGGTTAAGAAGCACGTAAGGTTAGACGCGATAAGGTGAGCAATCACTGAATAAAATATGTTATCATTGAATAGAATACTTTATCACTGAATAGAATACTTTATCACTGAATAGAATACCTTGTCACTGAATAGAATACTTTATCATTGCCTAGAATACTTTACCACTTAATAGAATACTTCATCACTGAATAGAATACTTTATCACTGAATGGAATACTTTATAACTGAATAAAATACTTTAAAAACCAGAGAAGCTGGCTCCCTATTCCTCGTGGAGATTGTGACTGGAGCAAAAGGACGGGAACTGCAGCAGCTGCAGAACGAAAACTGGAAAACGTTTTCCTCAAAACAGTACCGTAATGCTACATACATACTTTGAGATTGTACCACTTGCTGTGTAAAATGGTACTTTTCCGAGCTGCACACAAACAGGTAACTACTGACAACTCCATTCAACGCTGGTCGTTAATCTCGCTTTCCGAGACGTAGGGTAATCTGGTTGTTCCCCAGTTGTACACTTTCTCAGTGCAATGTGAAAGCCTTATGGGGGTCGAACTCCAGTGCAAGAGCGATATGAGCTTCTTCTATACCTTCAACCTCTCATCTCTGTCGGCGATTGAAGACCATTCCGCTTGACTCGCTTGACCCACCTGACCAGTTTGACCCACCTGACCCGCTTGACCCACCTGACCTGCTTGACCGTGATCTCGTATCATATGGTCGGAACCAACTCCAACATAAGTTTTCTTGAAGAGTTGCAATATAAGCAACCACTCAAAAATAGGTCCACAATAAAAAAAATACATGCTCACCTATACATACATATTCCATACATGCATGCATACATACTGAGGGTCTACGTATCATAGGCCTAATATTTTCCGAGACATGGAAACACCTGAAATACTGAAAAAATACCGCAACTTCGTTTTCACTACTTTACATATCTGTGAAACGATACAATAAATCATACTTCATACACGCAGAACGACGATGTTCTCAGATACTTCATTCTTGAAAAAGTCCGATTCTTGATAACCGCCGCAGTCACTTTCGGAGTAAGAGAAGAAAACTGATCCGATTCGAAAGCCATCGAGAGATGATCGATCAAAATTGGAACTTACAATGTACGATGATTAAAGTCTTTGTCAGATGGACAGAAAAGAATCGATGAGAAGACGAAGTATTTGGTCATCAACTGAATGGTGTTAGGCTATAACGACGACCGTCTTATATGCTCCTGGATTCTAACAGAGACAAAACTGGTGAACATCAAGACAAACATAGACAGAGGTAGACATACATATAAAACACAGGACAAACAGACAGACAGAAGACAACGAAGCCAGTGTTGTTTAAACATTTGTCGATCTTTCTTAAAGTCATTTGCAACCGATCTCTTTCATCTTTATATAATTATTTACTCACCGTTCGCTGCTCATTGTATTCTGAACTTTACTTAGAAAAACGTCTGCAAATATATATACATACATATAGATGTATACATGTACATATATGTATATATGTGCATATGTTTGCGTGATTGTTTATATAATATATATGTATATTATATAATATATAGTATTATATATATAAATATATATATGTATATATATATATATGTGTATAGTATTCGGATGCAATGGGGTCAACGACGCTATACGTGTTTGTTTTTACATTCACGTTAAACATCGTGGAACAGATCGAGTCAATAAGTAATTGAATGGTGAGACGGTTGCGTTGCGTGACTCGTTCAGTTTGAGCGGATGTGTGTCAAGCCATGCAGCTTGGAGGAGGGACGTCGCCAAGGCTTTAAAATAGGGAGCGGGGATTGATCACCCGGATGTTGTCATAAATATATTAAACTAAGATAACTGTGTTTTAAGCTGCCTACAACAGCTAGAAAATCGTTATTCTCACTATTCTATTCATTTCCTGAAAATAGTGAAAAATGATCGGCCATCGAACAGGAGAGTCATAGTGTGTCTCCGGAACGGCTAAGGTGAGGTTTCAGTTTGCAATGATTGCTAATAAACGAATATTGTTATAATTTAATCATTCCTTTCCAACAACAAAGACGCGTTCTTTCGCTTAGACGGATGACTTGCTTACATTTTACTTCGCTCTTGGCAGATCTTACAGGCATTTAACCAACCACAAACGAACAAAAATGAAGCACCACACATTTTAGTCGAATCGCCAAACAGATTTATTTATTTATTTGTTATTTAGTACCGAAACTTGATACCGCCCTTCTTCCAACATCTTTTGCTCAGAAGTGCATACTCACGCCTCGACGGCGCAATTACAGTTGTACTGCAGAGCAACGGTGCGTGAAGGACTTGCTCAAGGTCCCTACACAGTGAGTCCCCGGACGAGGGTCGAACCGTTCGCTCAGCGCACACTGAACGTTACGGGCTGACCTCTATAACCGATCGGCCACCGTGCCACACTAGATGACTAGAATAATCGCATTATATAGCCTCCACTATTTTTGAGGATCATTGCCGACAGGTCTCCTTTGTCGGCACCCTTTGCCGTTGAATGTCAATTCAAAGGAAGATTCCTGAATGCATGAGGCGATTTTCGCTTAACTGCCTTGTTCAGCTATTTTCACATTGCAATTCTTAAGCCCAGCATTTCGTTTACCCTATTCCTGCAACAGCCCCCGGATATATCGAGGGCAGATTTCCGTGGCCTAAACTTCGACACTGCTTGCACATATGCAGTGCCAGTTCCTGGATAACGGAAGAGGGCGATGCTATCCTGCGAAATTGATTCATCTATGATCTAGGTCTTCTGTGCACGATACGTTTCCCTGTGCGATGGATTTTAGAGAATAGTTGTAGTCTTAAAAAGGACTGAATCTGAACAAGGACGAATAAGAGCCACTGGAGAAGAAGTCGGACGTTCGCGGGTGACGACTCAATTGACACCATGAGGCCAACTTTAACTGATGATCATCTCTCTGCGCCGGAATACATGTAAGGCTCAGTCTTTACAGATACACAATAAACCGTATTTATTATTTGCTTTCAGTGTTCATATCAACAAAGATCAGGAATTGTTTGTATAATTCGTAAGATTTATTAACTATAAACTATTTTACAGGCAATTGTACTTTTAGAAAATTGGATTCTAAGGATGAAAATAGTTTACAGTTGCGTTGTTGAAGTAAGTCTCAGATGGTATTGAAGAAGTTAGGGTAAAATAGATAGGAAATGCTTTGTTACGAATGTAATTGGCGATAGAAAAGAAACAATTAAAGTGAAGAGAATCGCGATGAGTTTAAAAAGCCATCGTGAAAGGGTCGATATATGAAGTTTCATTTAAATAAGAACTCGAACTGGGTGGAAATGCGTTTAAAATTTTCAAGACTTTTGGATGTTGTTCGTCAGTTTTCAATAAACGAATAATTAATGTATGATAAGCTATATCAACGTCATCAACAGTGTCATAAAACTCTGTGTATGGAACGTCCTATGGTTATTAAATAGTTAGCGGTGATACGTATTTCTAGAATGTTTTTGCTAAAAGTGAAGTTGGATAGGCCTATAGGTCGAAGATTGGCCATTGCATATCGTCCAAACTCTAAAGTACAACGTTTTAAACGTTCTGACAGTGCCAGCCCCAAGCCTGGTTAAATGGAGGAGGGCGACGCTAATGTTTTACATGGTTTATGTTATCACACAGCGTCGTTAAACTGCAATTACACACACAATATCCCTTTTCTGGGATGCTGGAAGCAGCCAACCACACACTCAAAGTGTCATCATGTAACAGCAGTAGGATCATAGATCATCATACGTTGAGATATTAAAACGTGTGCAGCTGTAGGATAACAAATATAGCTTTCGCCTAATCCTGGTCTCAGACATCCGGGGTTTCCATGGACTACAATACAGTCACGTGTTCAGGTGGGTCAATCCTAAAGATATGCATGATATAAGACGACACAATGTTGCATCACATATCGGTAGATCACGCATATGACGCCACGTTAAATTACACAGTACTGCACTAAACAATGTACCTTTACATTGTTACACGATAATGGACTATTGCACGATCATCTAAGTCCTAGAGCGGCCGAGTATTGTTTTGCCCTCAATCTCAGCCGAGCAATGCTCGAGTCCTTGGTCAGCAGCCAGGTGGCACTTCCGGTCACTCCTGCGTATTGCAGACCGGAAGTGACGACCGCCGCGGCGGCGGCATTGATCGGATACTGCGGGGTCGGGCGAAACAACAGGGAGACAGCGTCTCTGATTGCCGGTGGCAAGGCAGCGGCCGAAGGGTATTCGTAGACGGAGGGTGGTGGAGAGGACGGAAGGAATCCAGGTCCAGGCGGTCGACGGAGGAATAGGCGGTCAAGGACGGATCCCATGGAGGACTGAGATGACGTGACGAATGGCAGCTGGACACCATGGGCACCGAAGAACCCTGCAGGGTCAGCCAGTCCAATCTTCGGAAGGTCCTGACATGACAAGCCTAGAACGACATTAACAGCGTCCAATCTATTATTCCTCAGCTGACTAATATTGAATCACCATCCATCAGGAATGGATTTCTTTTAAGAAGAAACTCTACGATGTCCACTTCACGCAACAGACTTCAAGTAGTAAGCTTATGGTAATTGTTTTAAAGACGAACCGACGGGGAAACAAACATAATCACATGCGGAGCAAATACATATGTAGCTGTGTTAAGGCATGTAAGACTGTATGAATGACTCAATGAGTGCAGTTTATGCAGTTCAATTATGTAAATTATATAATCCAGCTTAATAATATGAAATATTGAATATTGTCTATTATATACTGCGAGGGATGTCGCCTCTTATGGACCTATAAATTATGCAAATTTTCAGAAGTCATACGTTTACAATCGATTATGTTAGCCATCATTTTTACGACATCGAGTAGTGGTTTAGCGACCCTATCGAATAGGATCATTAGCGTCCACCTTCCTCCAGGTTTGGGGCTGGCACCGGCTGGCACTAAGCCCCAATGGACAATGCACGGACGTCCAGAGGCGGAGGTTGGCATCAGCGCCACCTACCGAGTGCCTTTGTATGAAACTACGACGAACGCAGAACGACTGATCTGTTTGACTAATAATTATTTACGCGAGGTCTCCTTTTCGATATATATATATATATATATATATATATATTTATATGCATATATATATATATTGCATAATATTTCTATTAACATAACAACCGTCCCAGTAGTGTTTTCGTTACATTACATTATAAAAGGATGCGAAATATTCGCATTCTGTAATCAATATAATAACCAGGTCATGGGTTTTTGGGTGTGGTATCATCAATGTCCTCTTAAAGTAATGTAATGTTGCAATAATGAGCGGGTCAAGTGGTTGTGCTATGAAGTCATGTGGCCAAGGACGTAGCGTGTTCCTCAGTCATGTCAACCCCATCCTAATTAATGATTCGCGGTTCTCTCGCATCAAAATGGGATGGATGACTCTTAGGATGCCATAGGCGCGGTGCTTTATTATACACAAATTTAAGTAACGCCTCTTTCTTAGGGATTTTGATTATAGTCAGTTGCCGATGTAGGCTACTTGTGACGACTTATTGGACGACGCTCGGCTGCTCGAGGAATTGTTGATGAAGTCAAAACATATTGTAGTCTAATCTATCAGTTTCCAAAGTTTAGTGGCCAAACGTTGAGACTAAAGGTTCACTGAAGCGTGACAGGGCGAAAAGAAACTTTCAACAATGGAGTACGACCGCCACTGCAGTGTCATTGCTGCCATCTACGGATCGCTGTCCGGTGACTCCGAGGATGAGTGAGCTCAATGACACGAGACGGCAGCCACCATAACCCACACCTGCAGTGACTCGTTGCTCTATGGCTTCAGACGGGACTATTCCGCTGCAAGGAAGTAGTCTAAACTGTGGAGAACCCCTCGGATGTATTCCCTCCATCTGACGTTGTTGAGCACCTGCAGCATCAATCTGACTGTCGTCGACGATCGACAATCAAACACCTCGGACTACATAATTATAGGGTGACACCTAAGTTCGTTCACCGTTTTCTAACTTAAATATCTGAGTTAATATGACTCGAATCTCTTAAATATTTTTCAAGCGTATACAGAACTAACACATTAAATAACCCTGAAAATTTTATGACGAACGTACATTAAATGACGTGAAAGTGTATACTGGGACGCCCGAGGTGCATTTCTGGCTCGTGTCTGGATAGACGCCATCATTATTCACGCCGCTTAATTGAGTAAAAATAGAAACATCGACACTGGACTGTGGAATAACTGGGAAAATTTTTTTTTACCGATGAGTGGCCGTTCAATGTGTTTTATGTTTTATAAACATTATTATTAACATTATCTGTTTTTATCTATATTCCTCACCGAGTGCACACAACGCTACAGTTTGGGGTTCACAGGACTAGAAAATTCCGTCTGCTCCACAGATGAAGTTTAGTCCGTCAGTGATGATGTAAGGTGGGAAACGTGGGATGACGGCCAATGGTCTTATAAGCCTTCACTTTGTGCCAAATGGTACCAGACTGAACTCGCAGTACTAGGCTACACTATAAACATTCTCGAGCAATATGCAAAGCCAGCGTTTGAAAGACAACGGCAGTGTTATGCAACGAAAGGTATTTGTTGACAATGATCTTAGAAGTGCATCTGCTGTGACGATGAGGTGGATAAATTATAGACTTCCGTCACACATAAAGGCGAAGGATTAGCCACCAAAACTCTCCGGATCTCTTTCCTATATTGGGAACTTGTGGTCGTTGTGGAGTATTTTGTCTCCCAGCGTCTATAAAGATTCTGCGTCAAAGAACGTAGATCAGCTCAAACATTGCCTCCAACGAGCGTGGAGATCGATAGAGGTTGGAACACTTCAGCCGCTAATTCGGTCTATGCCGTATAGAGTCCGTGCTATCATTAAGCAGAACGAAAATATAGCACTTCGCTAACAGCCTACGTCTATAAGACATGGGTAACAATATTGTGTCATGATCTACTAGCTAGGCGAAATATTTTGTTTACAGTGATAATAATGATAAATAAACTATATCCAACGGCAGTTTTTTTCCTGGAAACTTGTCCTCTTTAATTTTTTATAACCTTATAATGGCAACCACGGACCGAATCACAGCCAAATATGCACCAATATATTTCATTTGACTTGTGTATACTGTGACAAAATATAAGATAAAAATATAAAGCCCTTCCTGAGAAAACGCATTTTTAAAACGGTGAACAAACTTTTGCGTCACAATCGTCTACCGGGCAGTCTGTCAACGACAATACCGCCATCTATCCACTTATACGATCTATTCTATTGTACTCCACGAGCCACTTACCAATACCATCGAACGATCCCTGACTTGTTACCAGAACTTTCGGTCTTCTATAGTTATAACATCGAAAATATTCCGACAACTAAGACAACGCCAATTATGACGAAGATGATAAGTTGATAATAGTTGTCATGGTGGTGGCGGCGGCGGCGGTGGTGGTAATGGAGATGGTATAATAGGTATGTGTTTAGTAAATGTTTTTACCTTTGGGAATCTGCGTTTCTTGTTTGCGACATTTCGCTCGTCTGTTTTGAAACCAAACCTAATGAAAGAAATCAAACCACACTCTTAATTTATGCTTGGAAATCGATGCAGAGGTTAAATGAGATAGACCTTAGTAAGTTAGGATCGGCTCAGAGGGGACGCAGTGACTGCAGACTACAAATAAAGTTGCTAGATAATGAGCTCATTAAAATCAAATGCAATATTGATATGATAGTAGTTTGCTTATTGAGTTGCTGTTGCTCAGTTTGTTAAATAGTTTATCGATTCTAATAATAAGATTTGACATAATTAGGTTTTTACCCTTCTACCACTATCCCCGTTCACCATAAAGCGACGACGGCCCTTCGTTCTACAATCTAGTTAGGGCGTCCTTATTATAATCGTTATTATAGACATTGTTGTGAGGATATTTGCGCTATAGGAAGAGTATACGGGGAGGGTCTATGGGTACCCGAAAGACACCCAGAGCGGCGACCAACCGAAAAGTGAAGAAGCAGCACACAAGATGGCAATTAATTGGTACGTCGTTTGCCTTTTAAGACAAAGTGAGACACAATTAAATATTTAGTTTTCTACTGACTTCAAGAGAGAATATGCTCTTTGCAGATTTTTTATGGGACTCAGTTGGTTTCTCTGCGGAAAGAAATCAATCCGTGATGACTTATTTCTTTCTCCTTTTTAATTTTGCTTAACCGATCAAATAACAGATGTACAGTCGGTCCATTGTTCCAGTTTTGTCGCTTGGACGATAAACATAGGAATTACATGATCTATATATTTTTAATATCTATGCTGCAATGAATTACAAGTTTAATTTGATGCAATGCCCTCCTTACAAAGTCAAAAGTGCGCATTGAATTCTGGCAGACGTTAAGAGCCACAAGTAGACACGGAATGGTCCGTCGTAAGCTTAAAGTAAAAGAAAGTAATTCTACAGTAAAGTTGCGAACTTTGTCACTATTAACATTATAATAAACATTATTATAAACATTATTATTAACATTATTGTTATTATTATTATTATTATTATTATCATCATCATCATCATCGTCATCGTCATCGTCGTCGTCGTCGTCATCGTCGTCGTCATCGTCATCGTCATCCCACCGCCACCGCCGCCATCATCATCAGCACCATTAGCACCACCACCACGACCACCAACACCACCACCATCATCATCATCCTTATAACTATTGTCATTGTATTCATTCGCGTTGGAACCCTTTCTCCCCGCGAGCACTCTATAACCAATAAATTCCTGTGTCTCTTCCCCCTCTTGTTAAGATGGTTTTCCGTTGAAGATGCCGTTATTCGTAATTGCCCCGTGCCCTTAGAATCTTAGAATCGTTTCCCAACTGCAACAGTTGTCAACCTCAATCAAACTCGGGTCTTGGTATAGTTCCGGCGTGCAGTGAGCCCACTAATCGACGACTTCTAAATTATCCGCATATATTGTCTAACCGACTGACCCTTGACCTAAGCTAAACTTGGATTCTATCACTTAACCTTTGACCTCACCTGGATTCGTGCCTCCGACAGTCCGAGTCGTTGGCTGATCTCTTCGCGGAGGAAAGCGTCTGGATAGTGTGTCTCGTGGAAGAGCCTTTCCAATTCGTTCAGCTGCTCCGTCGTGAAGTTCGTTCGGCTCCGGCGTTGCTTGACCTTCGGCGTCTGACCTTCAATCGAAAGGTCAATGTCATCTGAGGACAGCCTTCCAGAAAGGTCGCTGATGTCGACAGAGAGCGGCTCTCGTCCATCTGCAACTCCCACGCCTGCCTCCTCGTTGCTAGGGCGATGACCTTCACCGTGGATCGTGTGGTCAGACTGCGAAACGGACTTTCCTGGCACAGTTTCTGAGAACAGAATGTATCACACAACAAAGCAGATGATTAGACAAACTTAAATTAGCCGGAAGTTACTCCGACAGAATTTTTTTAACGGAAATGAACACCTTGTACTATAACTCCCATGCGTGGCCTTGACCCAATTAATTATTCAATGAATTTAGCGGATGATGTCCTTCGTCTGCTATGACCTCTTCCTGTTTAGATGTTTGGATCTGTTAAAATAAGCAGCGAATGAGATGCATCTTGCAAAGCCTACTGTTACAGACTATCACCGTCCCCAACCAACGTCATCGTCATCATCATCATCATCATCATCATCATCATCATCATTGTTATCGTCATCAGTATGTGTTGTCGTCATCCTTGGCCGTCATTTTTTTTAATCATTGTTATAAATATGTCAAAATTGTAATCGATTAGTTTAAACATCGTAGCTGTTGGGGCTAGCAGTTTTAGGCGACTGGGAGAGCATGCAATACAAGATGCTCAACGATTAAGTCAATGCATTTAGCAAACCGTTCAACTCCGATGATCCTCTGCCATTGGTGTCTTTTCTCACTCTGCACGGAGTCTGACTTCCGGTCGAGGAAGACGCTCTCCTTCGGTCGCCAGTCACGTGCACCACCTCAGTCATCTTCTGGCACCGGATGTTCAGCTTGATCGTAGAACTTTCTTTCGGAAATGCTTCGCACGATTTTCTTCTTTTTGATATCAATGTAGGTCCTTGTTACAGGGCTAAAAGGTAGCCAGAAATGGCTGACTGACTGATATAAGTTTATTTAACGACGCATCCATCACGAGGATGATATGCGTCGAACGTTGGAAATGTCATCAGTAATCGTTTTATATAGGATGTACTGTGAGACGAACCTCAGGCGACAACTGGCTACTTGTTCTGCTTGTGGCTGGAGTGAGCTGTCAATCAACCAAGGAGGGTGGAGCTAACAGTTAGCCTCGCGTTATTACGTCACTCATGGAAATCTCATTGCCTTCTGTTTGTAGTAATTGTCGCTTTTCTTTTATTTGTATTCACTCAGAGAAGCTATGGTTTGATCAAGATAACCTATCCTATCATATCATTAGCTAATCTTAATCTACCCATTTGACGAAAGAAATATTCGTTTTTGATTATCATTATTATTATTTTTATTTTCACCCAAAGAAGTCAATCAATCAAAAATACTTGCTATAGCTATGATATATAACTATATAAGTGCTACTAGTAAAGGTGTGTTATTTGTCTATTAAAACTAAATCTATGAATTTGAAAAGCAGTTCAAGATGTAACAAAGTCAAATTATTTCTTTTTCGCTTTTTCTTTTTTCATTTCTTCGAAAAGAAGGAAGCGGAGGATGATGACGTAGACATATAAACAAAGGAGGAGGAGGAGGAGGAGATGGTGAAGAAGAATGAAGATTTCCACGAGAATAAATTTGATGAAAGGAAGTGAAACAAAAAAGATGCTGCTGACCTGGTGGGTCTGTGGGTAGTGGTATTGCAGTGGCATTTAGTATTGGGGGGGGGGGGCTCTGAGAAAAAAAAGTAATTTTATTGACCCTATAATCGCAGTATATCTCAAAATTGCAATAATAGTATTGTCATTTGACAGCGGTGAGGCGATGTTGGGCCCTTTAAGTTTGCTGGGCGCTACTCGAATGTTTTGCACATGCTGCAAAATGTCTAAAAACCACCGTGGGTGATTGGTGGTGATGTTGAATTGCTGATTACTGTGATGAAAACAACAGTTCAGTTGTTTTCTTATGCTTACTTGCTCACCAGAGATTTCCTCGCACTTCTCTGTGATCAGTCTCTCACAGAACTCATCATCAATACGGTTCCATAATTAGCCTATACGATCAAGACTCATCCTGTAAATCCAGCATACGCACAAGGCCTTTAGCGCTGTCAATAGGAGTAGGAGGAGGAGAAGGGAGGGAGGGAGGAGATGGGATAGGGAGTTAACAGTTCTCGAAGCGTATCAAGTAATTAATTCGTAGGGCTGTTGGACAGAACCGAAATGCGAGAGGGAAAGAGAGAGCGATTGGCAAGTAATTGAATGTAATAATTGTTGACCGAGTGTGATGTAGCCGAGGCGTGCTCTTGTAATTGCCCGAATTAGCTGCAAATGCTCCATCCAGCCGCCCGATCGTCTTCTCTTTGCTCTTTCCATCTCGAAATATCATATGCCAGACAGCGACGCCGACCAACTTGCTCGTCGTCTGATGACTTGCCGACGCTAACCGGATTAGGCGACGGTGCTGCCAGCTAGCGACCGCAGCGCCGGCGAGTAATCGCGATACATGCGCTATTGATGTTTATACTGGAGACGGACGGTCTTGAGTTTCCCTCCAGTCACCAGATGGCCACCGTTTGGATTTTAAAATGAATGCCACTAATTGGCTGTATCAGTTGCAGTTCGACAAGCACTCGATCGACGATCTAAAACGACAAAAGCAGACGTATGGCAGTGCAATATAATTCGGCATCTGCTGAGCGCCAGTATAGAAAAATCTTACGGTGGTCAGAAATGACCTCAGTGCTTGTGAAAACTATACTTAAAAGGCGTTATGTCAATGTTCAGATAATATACAGAGATGTATGACCAAAACAATGACATCAAAGAAGCCAGTGAAACCACTGTATAGTCTGGTTACCAAGGCAACTGGCGCGCAACCATGATGTCAGCAGCCTATGAAGTATGTTACTTAGACGTTAGAGCGTTACGCCGTAGATTCAAGAAAGCATTGGCACTTTATCAAGGAGTAGCCTTGAAAAATTGACAGTTTAATAAAACGATATAGAAGCGCATTCGTCGTCTTTATTAGAAGCCATCGGCGTCTTAATTAGAGGCCATCCAAGGTACGCAAGTAACCTTTATTTGTTGTAGTGAAAAATTGTAGGCTACCTGGGAATAAACCGCTCGAAATCGGCGGCGTATCGGGCTCAAGTTCGTGATACATAGACTATGCTGTTTAACAATTTCTGCAATGGCAACTCGAAAGTCACCGTCATTGGCCGGCCGGGTTGCCTTAGCCAATCAGATATTGTAAGAAGTCAAAACTGTGCTCATTAGAAATGTCCGTATTAATAACAATCAAATTAACCTATGTATTTAATTTTGTTGGATTTTTTCGATTGCGGATGATACTACTATAAAATGCTCAATTATTCAGTAGATTTTGCCAAAAATTCGTTCTTCCCTTCATGCAGTTCTTATTGTTTAACGTAGAACGCTAACAGTGACGCCGCCCTGAAAGTAGGCTTAGGGTAACAACCAATGGAAGCCAAGACGACTAGATCAGAGTCTTCCCTTTCTTCTTTTCCCATCTTCCATTATCTCCAATTTTTTTCCTTTTTTCAATTCAAATTCACTCCTTTTATATTTCTTCAACTCCATATTTCCGTCTCGTCACAAGTGCCGCCTGGGGCGCTTCTCCCTCTGCTCCCCTTTTGGTGCGCCTCTGCTAACTGTTGAGTTGACTGCTATACGGGATTCAAGTCTCTGATTAAGCGATAAGCGACATTTTGAGAGCGAAATGTGGCTTATGCTTGACTTTAAAAGAGTAGCCTTATACAAGTCAAGCATAGGCTTCGTCGTGCAACTTTGTGAATACAGCCTAATATGTGAAAATTTTGTCTTAGTTGCTCACGGTTCTGCTTACACAAATTTTCGCTCTATCCATTATACGAAGTAGCGCTTCATGAATACAAACGCTCTATAAAACTGGATGACGTCGATGTGCGGTGATTACGTCTGCGCAGCTTCCTTTTTGATGATCGGTTGCGATTGGCTCGAAGAGATAGCGTATGCCTGCAGCGTTAAACGAATAAACGCGAGCCATTTTGGCCTATAATACGCGGACGCGTGTCATTCGCTGATTGGTTCAATAAATAACACTAGACTTCGTTCTAATCAATTATACGAGAGCGACAGCCTTACTATATGATAATGCGCCAATTATTTTATCAAGACCCAATTATCGTCTACGTCGATCGCGCTTGCCGGCGAATTACATAGCGCTAATTTGAACGGGACAAGAATACATTGCATTGGTACAAGACGTGGCATTAATTAGAGACGGGTTTCAACCGATCGTAATTAAGACCCCGAGGCTGGGATGCTTCTGCAGTCTACCTGAAGCTGGTTACCTGAACCCCCCAGCAATTAGTGGCAACAATTCTGCCTTTGTTCTTTGTTGTTGAGTCCGCCAGCACTTGGAGGCATTTCGGAGTAACTGAAGGAACACTTGGTAAATTCATTCAAGATTCAAGTGGTCGTAGTTACGCTAAGATCATTAGAACATTCTGTAATCGTTTTTTTTGTTCGCTTTGTATCCGTCAATTTGGCTGCTGGCCGCGTGCGATAGAGTTGAAGGCAGATTATTCACTGCAGATTAAAAGTAAGAAATAGAAAAACGACATAACATCTCCTGATGGACTTCAGGTGGCGCCGAAGGTGGAATATACGTGTGGATCGTCTGAAGGCGAATTACAAATTATGTGTCGGCCAAATGGCTGGTAACTATTGTACCATTGCTTCCCACTGTTGCACTATTATAATGACGAAGGCTGCGATCATTTGTGGTATTTGTTGAATACAGTAAATATTACATTACATGCAAGTGCGCACAGGTTTGCGGTTCAATAGACCTACTATTAGGTCTACTCCTGCGCTATTTAAATTCCGCACCAAGTGACACTGTTTTACTAAGAAGAACTGACATCAATCAATCGAACCAATCAACCATATTGTTCTTTAACAAAGGGAATGATGAAAAATTATTATCAACATAATATTTCATCAGGGTCTTCAATGTAAAGTAAGGGTGATGTCGTACGGAGTAGCCCTGCTCGCTGAACTCCTGAACAGCGAAAGTTCCCTTGAAAGCAACTGCGTTATAGCGTTGAATAGTCATCGCGATGCGCTGGTAGAGGAAACTCGTCTCCCTCTGCTCCCCAGTGACGGCGCTCAGTCGACGACTATTCATGGCGCAGCAGAAATCGGTAGAACTTTAATGAATGACGATCGATAGGCCTACTGTGAAATTTTGGAGAAAGTTTAAATTCATCCATCTCCTTCGAGATCTTAGGTGAATTCTCATGTATTATTGCGACCAGTGGCGGAATGGGTGGCGGGGACACCGAGAAGAATCCCGGTGGGCCGCCATGATCAGTGCTGTGATGTTAGAGAAGCACTATCAAATAACAGAAGGGCTGGTCATATTATTCATACTAACAGCAGCCAGCCGCCCTACTCTTATGCAAATAAAGAGCTACGTAGGCCTTTAGCCAGCGGCTGGCTACCGGATAATTGTCCATCACTATTTTTATTTTTAGTCTATTTTTAGTGTCTAGCTAGTAACATTGCAGTCGCTAAGTCAACGGCTGCCTTGTTAGAATTAACATCTGTCTCCCTAGTCTCTTAGGCTCTCTACTTCCGCTGCGTCTGCTTTGATAAACTTTCTTTTTATTATTGGTGGTTAGTAATAATTACTATTAATTAAATAAACTAAAAACTCTGGCTAAATATGGAAGTAAATGCCTAAATATAGTCGATTTATTTAAAGCTACTCCAATTCAAGCCAAAGACGCCATCTCTAAACAAACACCTTCAATGAGCACACAGCACGAAGAAAATCAAAATGATGACAACAGTTACAGTAAGCATTCAGTATCGTCAGCAAACTTGATTCCCACCTTACGTTTAGAAACTGAGTTAACTGACAACATAATGTCTTTGAGAACAACGAATTTTGCAAAGATGTCTTATTTGCTACATTTCTGTATTAAATAGATCAAAGATTCTTTGGTAAAACATACAAGCACCTTTTTAATGCATATAAACTACTATTGACTCTGTATTCGACCCAGGTATAGGCTACGTTGTGAGAGATCTTACTATTTACAAACTGAAATACGTTAAGAATCGACTGCGAAAGCTCATTGTCTTCTAGGTCTACACGTCTTGAAACTATTATGCTTATGTCAATAGAAACCAGGGCTGTTAACAATACTGGAAAAAAGTATTGCGATACCAATACCAATACTTCATAAAAAAATATATTGCAACACCAATACCAATACTTTTTCTTAAAAGTATTGCAATACCACAACCAATATTTTTTGACGAGCAAGTTTCCTGTTTATTCACACAAAACATGTGCTAAAGAAAAAGAAGTATAATTACACTATTAGTTTTACATTAAAAAAAAATCAGTAAACTAGAATTACAATTATTATTTTCACAAATCAAAGATCTGTATAATTACAATAATATTTCTTACTTAAAAAATCAGAATGACTACAATTATTATAAAAATTGTTATTTTCAAAAATACTGAAGCGTGCTACACGATGACCTATCGGTAATGCGCTTGTTCGCATAGCATGCGGTTGCGAGTTCGACTCCGTGTAACGACCCTTGGGCAAGTTATTTGCGAACACATGCCTCTGTCACCAAGTAGTAAGCTGGGAAGTAAACGGCAAGTCCTACGATATCACTGGCCCCGTGTCCAGGATCTTGCGATTCATCCATTGCCGGCATAGGAAAAGGAGATGAGCACTTTTCCAACGTTCCGTATGGAATATAGGCTGACTTTACTACTCAATGATGTGCGTAGAGGGGGAAACACGTAGGCCCCTATATCCGATCGTTTCCCTATTTATAGATTCTTTATATTATGTGACGAACTCCCACATTGACCTAGATTTCCGGGGTCTAACCTATCTTGGGTCGACTGCAGGCAGAGGTCCATATGCCAGGATGCCGATGGTCACGCGGGGACTCATGCATCGCTAATGAGTCCAGGTTCTGGCCTATGAAGTTTTTGCCCCTGCCCTGCATGATGTTCAGGTGGCCCAATAGGGAAAGCACCCTGGCTGGAGCGGGGCCACATTTGATAAGACATGTTTCTATATATTAGTACAAAATAACTACAAATACAACGATTTGACAATATTAACATATCTCTTTGAAATTATCTAACACAATCTCAGCAATGTCTCACAATTGTAACTATACTTTAATTATAAGAGTCAAAAGAGCCTATACGCGGCCACTTCAAACGACTCTGAGGCGATCGTCGACCTCAGGCCAAACAAAGTGGACGTCTGCTAAAATGTCAGAGCTCTAGCTATAACTTATAGTGAGAGCCAAAAACCTATATACGGCCACTTCAAATGACTCTGAGGCGATCGTCGACATCAGGCCAAATAAAGTGGTCCGTCTGCAAAAATGTCTTACTATGCTCTAAAGCTAACTCTGCAACTCTAGACTGTATCACCGTATCTCACCTCTCTTTCTGGTGTGTGTAATCAGTTTATTTAACGACGCATCCATGACAAGGATGATATGCGTCTCTTTCTGGCACCGACCGCGCTTCTTCTACCTCTCGTCCGTTGCTGCTCTCTCAGAGAGAGAGAATGAGTGAAAGAGAGAGAGACAGAAAGAAAGACAGAAAGAGAGAGAGAGAAATCTCAGTCTACCTGTTTTTCTCTCTCATTCACATCCCTCACCTGTCTTTCTGCTTTGCCCAGTCACCTCTGTAAGTCTCTGGCCCAGTGGTCAGCCAGCCAGGCAGTCCCATCTCAAGATTACTGGAGTAATCTAGCCTGGTCCCGTCTGGTCAGTCAATCGGCCGCTGGCTTTTCTCCTTAACCGGTCCACATTCCTTACTCTGGATAAGCCTAGACCCCAAACCCTCTAGCAACCGGTTTAAACTGGTTCTACCCTAGCAGCCCGCAGGCTTGAAATCTAACAGGCATGAAATTATTCAGGTATATGCCTGACCCTGCAGTTCTGTGAGGAAGAGACAATATTCTGAGTGAGATGATTTTTTACTCACCATTTCTTGATCGCAAAGATTTCAAGTGAAAGAGAAATTATAAAAATTTGTATTACGGTGTGAAAAAAGTATTGGTATCGCGTATCGCTGACTGGCTAAAAAAAAGTATCACGATACACACGCGATACTGACCAAAAAACTATCGATACAGCCTGCGATACTGCAAAAAGATCGCCGATACTCTATCGCGATATTAATAGCCATGGTAATAACCATGATTAGGGTGAGTACCTAACAAATTGATTTATAACTTGAAAAAAGCTTCCTTTTTTACATGTATATATCATACTATTTATATAGCGCCGTAAAAGAACCTCTCGAAGATATTCCATCATCACCATAGCAACTATACATTCACTACCGGAGACAAGAGGAGACCCAGAAGGGACCGTGGTCCCGCTATATATACATGTTCACAGGAAAATTTTCTATGGCTAAAGATTGACAATGAAACTTAACTGTAATAACAGAGTTAAACAGAAGCAAACATAATAAACACTTTTAAACATAGTAAACAATGTAGGAATCCAATTAAACGTCCTGCTCAGTAATCCATGTTCTTAAGTGATGCTTGAAAGACTTTAAGTTTGGGATGTTGCGAAGGCGTTGAAGTATTTTATTCCATTCTTCTGGTTCGGCACATCTAATCGAAAATTTATGAGACTTAGTACGAGCAAATTCACTTCTGTATGAGGTTAGATTTTTCGTGTTGCAGGAGTGGATGTCGAGGTTAGGTTGTAAAGATTAGCAAACGAGCTAGGTAATGTATTGTAAGTGTACCTATACATAATTTCACTGATCTGGTGTTGCTTAATAATTTGTGTAAGTTTTAGAATGCCATACTTATCAAATAATTGCTTTGTATGAGAATTATAGAAGATCCAACTATTATTTTAATTATATTCTTTTGTAGGATTTGCATTCTTACCTTCTTATAATCCATTATAATAACCATCATTACAGTGAGTAGGCCCTACATAATAAATTGATTTATAACTTGAAATAAGCTTCATTTTTTATATGTATGTACCAGGTTATTTATATAGCGCCTTACACGAACCGCACGAAGGTGCAAATCAAAGATAATTATGTTATATCTACCTAAAAATTACATGTGAGCTTTATCATCTTTTTAAATATTGCTGTAATTTGTAAAGTGACCCGTGCCTTTGGAGGCCTTAGGCTTGAATGAAAAAACGCATAAGGAAAATAAAAGTAAGATAGGGACGCTTTTTATTTCTTTTCCCGGGCCGCTAGATCACCCTGGCCAGTCCACCTCTGATTGCGACTGATGAATTTTGGAGAGATATAATAGGCCTACGATGGCGTGATCGTTGCTCATCCAATACAAGGGACTCCTCTTTGTCCTTAGAACTCAACAGGGTAAAGCTCCTAAATATCTCTGCGACTTAATGCGAAGGCCTCTGTCTGATGTCTCCACCCGCCCTCTCCGGTCTGCGGATCGACTTGATCTTCTTGTTCCACGGGCAAAGACTACTATAACTCAACACTTCTATGTGGAATGACCTGTCCCCATTATCCGTAGCAAGCTTTTAATCGGGCTCCACCCTCATCCCTTCGTTGCCTGAAGACATCGGGGCTGTCACGCTGAGAGCGCTTCTGAATAGCTAGTACTGTAAGAAGCGCTATATAAATAACCAGATACGATACGATACCTTGGCAAAGCTCCAAAGCATGTCATTCTTCATTAATTCGTTAATTTGGTAATATCATAGCGCCCCTTGAACAGATGTATAGTTTGTATACACAGGGGCGCATAATTATTAGGTTACAGTCAAACTGTCTCTCTCTGTGCTTGTCTAATGAACTCTCTGCAGTCTGTATGTTTGACACACAAACGTATAGGAATTACAGTTGGATTTGTAACCTGCTATTTAACTAAGCGTAATTGTACAGGGTCTGGATCTTAAAACGTCTGATCTGTGTCCATTAAAAAAAATAATATTGAATTTTTTTAACACAAAATCTTGTGCTTGTTTTGTGCAAGGTGGGGGGGGGTGATTGTCCTAGTCTAGGGGCGATTGTCCGGGGGTGAATTTTCGGGGAGGTGAATTTCCGGGGGTGAATGTCCGGGGGGTGAATGTCCAGAAGGAGTGAATGTCCTACACTCGACGAGAACAAACACTGGCTCATGACGCTGTCTACAAGCCTTATAGGGCCTACATTTGCACGAGTAAGAGGCCAAGTGGTAAGAAGAACTGCGGCCTTATTCAGCACCTCCGTATTCTAAGAATCGTAAGCAATATTGTGAGATTCCGAGAGGGGTTCTAATGATAGAGGACTGCAATTCGTTGTTGGTTATTTTAAGTTAGTACTGTTAGTGATAGTCTCTCGTGTTTTGTCATTTCATGATGGACCACTCTAGTGCATGTTGTGTCAGTAAACTGCTTAAATCATTTAGGCTCAAAATCACAGACCTTGCTTATCAGTTTTATGTTACGCTGCTCTAACGTTCGGGGAATCGACGTTTTAAGGATTTGCAGTTTGAAGGCTCTAAGCTATAAAGACGAAATGTCTGGTTGAAATAATATCCGTTTTGGAGTTCTTCCGGCCGACAATTCTCCAGCGAGAATAGACAGCAGCACCGCATTTATGATTGCTTACGTGACTGATGTCCAAATCAATCAGAACGCTGTCTTCTGGTTTCATGTTCCGATGGGCGATTGACGTAGGATATCCGGATGAGGATCGAGAACATCGGAATCGTATCGGGAAAGAGACGACGTAGTCACTCTCTGCCCCAATGGTTATTAATTTATTTATTCAATCATTCATCCATTCATTCATATATTTATTCATTGCTTATTGTTTATCATTTGTTTGTAGGTTTATTAATTGAGCCAAGTTTAGAGACGATGCAATTTTTTTCTGGTCATAGTGCTGAATCGATACACTTGTATCAATTACGGTTAATATGTAATTCATTTTTTTACAACGAGGTCTTCGCTCTGCCATTCATATTCGTTGTTTGTTGTCGTAGTTGGAAATTCAGTTCTTCCATGCAAACATAAATCCATTTGGGAAGCGATCGATCCGATGTCATCAGAAGATGATTGTAAGTGAATGCTGGTAACACTGGCGATCTATAAAACAATGATGCCGGGGATATGGATTGCACAGATGCTGTCTTATAGAGGGGGGGGGGCGCTTGGTGTGGTGTCGCCAGGAGATTAGATGGACGATGGGGAGAGGTGGACTCATGGTCGTATGTTTTCGCAAAGGTCGTTAGTTGCAGTTAAGCAGAGTGACATCGCGTGCCATTATTTGATATTGCCTTCTGATGATCGTATTTTATTTGATCAGTTATAAGGCGCTTCTCATGGTGTAGGCCACTCAGAAGCGTTCCCAGTGAGAGAGACACCGTGAGAGCAAAGGAGGAAGGCTTTCAGGCGAGAAGAGAAAGAGACAGAGGATTGTAGAGCGTAGAGAGGATTCATTCATTAGAGAAAGACCTATGCGGAGGATTTTGATTTAGCCACTGTTTACTCCTCTGCTCCTTCGCCTCTTCTTTTATCCTGTAGATAATAGATGCGTGTGTGGATGAGAATCTTTTCGTTAGGCTCCACGTGTGTGCGGTGGACACGCCATCAAAGGTTCTTTAAGTTCGCGTGCTTGCCACTGATACTACTTTTTAATTTTTTATTCACACATACTGCCATGTAGACAGAGGTAACTGAAAGGTACTACATTAAGAGTACAGATACTCACGAGGTACTGCTAGACACTATGGTAATTAAGTGTCCTTTTGAGTTTGAGGTATACTTAACGAGCTTGTTGGCCGGTGTTAATGATTGATAGATGTGTACCCACGCAGCACATGCTCAGTGTAGAATTTAATTAGAAGACAACTCTAATGAACTAGCGACAGGGTTGAATGCTTCACTTCATGACAGAGATTTTTCTTTATTCATACTAGACGTCTGTCCGTCATTAATGATGCAGGTAAATTAGATCCTCTACCGTTGGCTCCCACGGGTCGCAGTGCCACTCTTTGATGGTTGCTCGTGTGATTGGCGATGTGGCTTGGTTTGGCCACAATTTTGTGTATATGTGGGTGACATGTGACATTCCCTATCCCTCACCCACTGGCTCCCCGTCCAGCAATGCATCCATTACAGGATCTTTGCCATTGTCTGACACTGCGTCCTAGTCCTAGCTGTTAATCGTCGACAGCTCATAAATTTAACTTCGACCTGTCCTGGTCGCCGAACCGTCCGCTCGGCCTCCAGAGGCGGCTATGTGGTTCCACATGCTTGAACTGTCATCCGGTATTAAGCACATAGGACTTTTCTATGGTTTTCTCTATTTGGAAAAACTCTTCTCTGACTTGCATTTTCTTTCGCAGGATCTGTCTAGCTGTTATTATAAAGCGCTAAGGAATTTCCTCTTTGGTCACACGTGGGTCACTGACGGATATCTCGAAAGGGCGCTAAATAAATGTCATAGTTAAATTAGCTGATGAAATATAAATAGGCTCTTTGCGAGTTGTTGACGTTGTGTATTATGCAACCGTCATTGTGGTTTTCCAGCACAACGAACTTCCATTCTTACATCGATTATAACATTATATGCAGGGGCGGCGATCCCGGGAGGTCGAGGGTGACGAGTCCCCCCACCTTTAACAGAGAGGGGACAAGTTATACGTGTGTCCCCCCCCCCCCCAACATTTCCTACCCCTCTCATTGTGTCAAGCGAGATCGCCGCCTCTGATTATATGACACTCGCAATCAGAACATACATATAGAGGGAAGGGGCAATATAGAGCAACCATTGTTTCGGCAAGAACGTTTGTCCCAGCGTGCTCTGTTCTAGAAAGCGTCAGGTCACTCCGGTTGTCATGACCGACGTCATCCAAGTTCTACCATTTTGACATCATTAGCGACTGACGACCACAAGCTGATTCAGATGTGAAGCGCTTGTAAGCCGACAGCTTAGCTGGTAAAACTTTTCAATCAATAGATTTTAAAATGACTTGTGCTTGGCACACTTGCATCAGCCATTAGGATGATTCGCGTGTCAGACCAATGTTGGCGACAACCCACTTTTGATGTTGACTTGCCACAGCAACCAATGAACACGTCAGAGACGACTTGCTCGTGTCATAATGAGCTGAATGGCGTACACGTATCCAGTCGATAAAATGACCACCGCCATCTTGAACCTTATCGTCTGGTTCCCTTCTGCAGGCGACTCCACAGACTGGTTCCCTTGATTGTGCTGCTTGTTTCTTCACCGCCTTGGTGTTTTTATACGAGCGTATGAGCGCTGATGACGTCTAAGCTGCTGATCGGCGCTGTCTGGGGCCCGTACAGCTGAGCGTACTATGGGTACAGATACATATAAAGAAACCCGGATTAAGAGACAGAAAATTATTAAACATATGGCTGGATGTATGGACAGACACAAAGCTACTCGTCATTAGAGATTGAAATTCCGAAATTTCCGAATTCCGGAATTTCGGAAATTCCGGTCTTTTAAAAATACCGAAATACCGGAATTTTTCAAGCCCAAAATCCGGAATTTTAGAAGTGAAATTATGGGTTTAAATAGCAGTTATCATCATCATGCTTATAATCATTCATGGAACACAAAGATGCAGAACCTTATTATATTTACACTATTATGATATATATGAATATGATATAGCCTAGTAGGCCCTATATTTCATGTGAGGTATGACTTTGAATAATTGTGCTATTAGGTTTATGAACTGTGCGCAAAAAGACTCTCGGGTTTTTCTGTATTAATACTGTTATTTCGGGAGCGCTGAATAAAGCCCTCAGAATGACTCCAAAGGTTATAGAGAGTTTAACTCTCTGCTAAGATAACAAACGCCACGACAGAAAGGCTATACTGATGAGGAGTCTGTTGGCATTATTTTTTGATTGAGCACCTACGTGTAGGCCTATAGCAAGTGGCCTAGCTATTGTGTTGAAGCTGATCATGTGTTTTCTGCTGCCGGTGCTAGGCCTATCTGCTCCAGGTTGCAGACTCGGTGATGAAACCTTGGACTCACTGTGCTTCCTGCGTTCATATTTTCCTAAGCATGCGCCTGATGCATTATGGATTCATTAACACCGTGTATTATAGGCTATATCTGTGTTCTTTAAATTTGTAACTTTTTTCTATTTCTTTTACCATTGTCACTGAATATTAACTTGTGAAACCTTCTACGCTACATCCATGTGTTGTTTGGTATTATACTAGTAAGAAGACATAAAATTAGTATTTGAATTTGTTGGGAATTTGTTGGAAATTGACAGTAATAGTCGGTCAATACGTTCATAATAAGAATTCCAAAATTACGGAATAATTCCGGAATGTTACCGAAAAAATCCCGAAATTCCGGAAACATGATTATAGTCCGGACGGAATTGCAATCTCTACTCGTCATCATGGCGATTGCTGACATAATCATCATCATCACCTTCACCATCACCACCAAAACCACCATCATCATAGTCATCGTCATCAATGTTTTCCTTCTAAGATGTGCGTGGGCGCACACGGGCTGTGAAGCCAAAGCACACAAGAATGTTTTTGCAAAAATGGTTAAGTCACGATTTCTTGTTGTGTAATTACGTAAATCGTGACTCCTAACCGGCTGTGGCCTTCCTTACTCCAGAATGCACACGCAAAATTTCTTGGGCACACTGTTTAAGAAAATCATCAGCATCATCATCGTAATCGTCGTCGTCGTCATCATCGTCGTCGTCATCATCATCGTCATCGAGATTAGATAAATCATAATCTTGCAATTGTTTCTTCTGTGTTTAATTATTCATACCAGAACGCCGTCGCTATCCTTTGGATCAGTGGCTGGTCTTGCAGCTGAAGAGGACGATGTTGTGGACGACTTAGGAAGGCAGAGTTTCTACAGCAAATACAAACTGATGACGTGTGGGCATCTAATGTTTACAGCTATCTTATGTCAAAATGTCCATTATGTTACAATTAATGTTACGTTAAAATTTGTGTCATGTTAAAATTTATGATGATGTATATTGTTATATTTGAATGCCATGTTATATTTTATGACTACATACAGCGTAGGTCATTAAGAGAATAGGCCTATATTTAACCCAAATTGGCTAAACGGTAAAGTGAAGGTAAGAGAATACATTTAAACTAAATTGATTGAATGGTTTCTAACTGACAGATACCTTATGTCGATGTTCAAAACGTGACTTGTAGAGCAGTTCGATTGATGCGACGACCAACGACAGTCCAAGACCACAGATGAGGATGTAGAAGATGCCAGCGACGTTGCTAAGAGACAGAGAACTCTGCGAGGAACCACTCTGGACCGTCGAAAAGAAAAGGTGTGCTTTAGTGTTACGCATGGCATACTTCAAAAGTTGCTAGGCGGAAATACCACACAAACCATGTACCAGAAATACAGGTACAGTCATAATCATGGATATGATATCAAAGCACAGTCGCTTACTATGGCTCATGGTCGTAATCGTGATCGCAATATTCAAAATTCTAAACTGCCACTCGAATATCAAGCGCAGGGCACTAGCTTATTTACGAGCGCTGCGCTTAGCCAGAGAGGTTGTCCAAAGGGAAGTCCGGGGTGGCTAGAATCAAGTTTCCAGGGCGTCAGAGAAGGCAGAATAGCTGTGAAGGCGGGCGCTGTTTTAATCGAGATTAGGATGGTGGGCGATCAGGTGAATCTGGGTAAGACCGTAAGAATTAAGTTACTGAAAAGGCGAGATTTAAGTTTCGAGTGGAAAGCCCGATGGGTGATAGACAGAGAAGCAGCCTGGTACACCATTTACTATAATCGTAATCCTAAACTCGGCAGTACTATGATTTCTAAAACGAAGTCGCGCGAACCAGCTCATTCTCAGGCGCTTTCAAACAAATCAAAATCGATAGGTGTATAGAAGGTCAAGGTCCAGAGAGTTAGTCACACAGACAGTCAGACGGCTAAGGTGAGTTTTGTTTAGAGTTGAAAAAGCAATGGATGTATAGAGTAAGAGGAGGAATCGGGACAAGATTTGTGAAAACGCAGTGTCGTCAATTTTGAGTGCAAGGCTTGTGGTGGTGGGGGGGAATTGGGAGATTTGGGTGAGTTCGTAGGATGGTATAGGTCGACACTGGGGATCATTGATTAGGAATTATTGATTGGGGATAAGCTGGTAGATCTGACTGACTTTGCCGTAGAAGGTTTTGAAAACGGGAAAGCCCACCACATTGAGGCTCCGTCTAAACTAGCAACGCCCTTGTCTTGTCATCTAACCATTGGCCGATCGAGCCTGCTCAGTAGACTCTGACACGCCTTTGGGCAGATGTCTGCGCACGATTCCCTTCATCACCAAGCAATTGGAAGCGACGTCGGTTGGGGTCAGGAGTTAGACTGCGGTTGTTTCAAATGCATAGAAAGAGGCTCATATTGGATCTATCTCAGTCTAGCCTTGGCAGCTGCTTCTCTTCAGCTGGACCCTCTGGCAACCGGACTTATATATCCTTTAGATCACTCTGTGGATAACTTCTCCAACGGGGCACAGCTCTCGTGAATAACCTGGTGTCCTGCGCTGCGCTTTCGAAATGCGCGTTACAAATTTGGAGTTTACGAATTCGAATGCAATTGTTTACTTAAAAGTCAGATTGCTGCAGGTCTATGTCAATCTTGCTAAAGCGATGTTTACATAGATCTAGAACACACTATGACTATGACCCTGACTATGACTCTGATTATGAGTATGACTATGACTCTGACTATGACTCTAATTATTACTAAAACTCTGGTTAAAACCATGATCATAAATATGACTTTCTAGCTCTGACTATAATCATGATTATAACTACGACTCTTAACTTCCGTTGAGTTTTGTATATCTTTGCTTCTGAGCTAACCTTAGAGTCAGACTCGATGACACACTCTCCTTTGTCGTACCACCATTTCTTCTGCAGCTTCTGTAGCACCTCGGCCTCCATCAACTGAAGAACAGCTACGTTTATTTTCTCCCTGCACACAACGTCAACGCAATCCCTACACAAATCCTATTCACACAGCGCTATTGCAGGAACAACCAATTTTTAATCGGATATCAAAATGCGGCGAGAAGTAAAGCTGCAGCCAATAAATATAGTGACCTGTTTTGACCTTTCTAGGACTTGTTATAGCAGATCTGACATCAAACGAATCTTGATCGATTGGACGGTTTAATCAGACGATCGATCATTCTTGCTTTGTATGAAGGCTAAACATTATACCTTAGATCGGAGTCGATGTAGGTGGCGATGCCGTATCCTTTTGAGTCGAGGTTCGGTCCGACTTTCATTGTGTTGCACGGTTTGCGTTGGTTGTAGTAGTCGTTCATCGGTGATTCTAGGATGAAGGCATACCTTCCCTTCGACTTCCGCACTTTTTCGACCCCATCCTCGATCGTCGGCTGGAAGACTCCAGTTTCACTCATCATGAACTGCCACATCTTCTCATAGACGCTGACATTCGAAGTCTGTCCGGCAGATACAGAATATGCCAATTGGGTCAGCAATAGAGTCAGCAACTTATTATTAGAAACACACGAATGTTAAGAGCAAATGCAAGCCAATGAATTGATGTCCTCTGGTTCTTACTGTAAAATGCAAGAGATTTTTGTGGCTTAGAAGACATCGACTGCTTCAGCAATACATGCATTCCAAAACGCATTCAACGATACCAACTTTCTCCTGAAAGATCAGGCTAAAATGCAGCACATCCAAACAGTACTCATACGAACTTGAATATAGGCATGCCTAGGGTCCACTCAGATGCGCTTTATAGTAGCCTTAAGACCGTTCTGTTCAGCCGGGGTTGAGTTGGGAGCGCTGCTGAGCAGTAACTTGAAGGGGCGCTATAAAAATTTCCCTAATGAATAGTGCCTCAAAGAATTCAGTTGTATACTATCAATGCTAGAGCGAAGAATTCATTCAATGTGACCAGGCCAGATAATTATACTAAAAGGCGTAGAGAAAGTACCCTATGTACGGTAATTCTTTGAATGAGACTACACCAGACTATCGCCTACTTAAGGAAGTGATGAGAGCACCTTGAAGAATTCCTTGGAAGATCCGGAGTCGACTGTACCGTAGAGGATTTCGCGCTGTTTGGCCAGGTCGTCTGCGGAGTTGATCGGTGTCAGCATTCGCTCGATCGTTAGGAAGGCCGCGAGATTTGCAGTGTACGACGAGATGATGATGAGCGTGAAGAACCACCAAGCGCTGCCCACAATCCGACCAGACAACGATCTACACACAGACCACCGCAAAGCGGTATAGTTTCAGTTTAACAACACTGTGTGATAAAAAAAATGATCATCAGCGTCGCCCTCCTCCTTTGTCCAGACTTGAGACTGGCACTGCAAGCAGTGGGGAGTTCTTTTCCTCCGCGTTCGTATTTATGTGCAGTTTACGATTGAGAGGCGCTCCTGAACCTAATCAATGCTATTGCTAACAAATCAAATGTATTTCTGGAGTTTCCGGAGGAGGAAAAAGGCTGAGGAAGGCTAGCCGCAAGTCCTGCGGAAGAAATTTATTTCCGCGAAAGACGGTTACAGACGACCGTATTATTGTAGGTGGAAAGATGGAAGAGGAATATCCACCGTAATGATCATATACATATATGGAGATACTGCGAATATGATATCGCAAGCACTTTCGATCAATGACTCTCTGGGCTGCCTTAAAAGCTGCTCTTGATAGATTCAACGGTGCCAAGGAATCTTAGGTCTTCGGTTCAGTCGCATATCCCCCGGAAAATCCACTCCGGTCTGCTATTTCAACGCGGTTTAATGTCTGTGATTGTGTTCCGTTTGGGACCTTTAATGGTCCGTAGCCAAAGGTTCATCGAACCGCCTGAACCGGTTGAACCTGTTGAACAGCCCTTTGCTTAACCGATGTTTACGCCACAAATATCAGTGTGCGGAACTGCCAATCCAAAGGACCAAGATTAGAGTTTAGATGTAAACTCGCTGCCGTTATACGTCTGTAAACATATCCATCTTTCTTCCGTTAACGCCTCTAGTAAATTCGATTAGAGAATGTGTGAAATAAAGAAACATCGAACTCGCGAAGTCTGCTCTACAAAGCCACTCACTTAGTCATCATCTCTTGTGCAGACGTCGGTCATTGAAGGTCATTTGCTTGTTTTATGCGCCCCAATTCCAAGCCTTTATTGCAGAGATTGAGTTAAATCCAGAATCAGTGGAGATCAAGCAACGGACGCTGTGGTGATCGGTGAATGGTCAGCTACTCTGGTTAATTCGTCATAGAACCTTTAGAAGATCGGTATCTTCCAGTGTGTATACGACCATCGTGCATGTTTTTAGGCCAATATGTACATGCATCGATGATTGTAATTCGTTATTTATTGTGCTTACTAAGGCTCGGCTCTCCTCTTGACGCAATCTGTTTTAGACGCAGCAGCCAGGCTGTGATTGCTTGTCTTTCCCGAAATTCCCTTGCAAATCTCCATTCACATGATCAAGGATCTATACTGGCTCCCAGTTTAGTCTCGAATAAAGTCTCAGCAGGGTTTAGCGCCGAAGTATCTCTGTGATTTGATGCATGCATAAGGGGCCATCTATAAATGACGTCACGCGCCTAGGGGTGAGGGAGGTCAAACATTTGTGACGATGTGTGACAAGGGGAGCGGGGTCGAAGAAATGTGACGTCACATCATCACATCAAACATCAAAACCCGTAACTTTATTAAAAAATTTACACAATAAAACAAGTTTCACCTAACTAACAGTAATTGCTACCACAATTTAGCAGCACTAATTATGATTATTGCATTTCTAAGTTTTGAATTGTTTGCTTTACACTCGATGTCAATTTTGTTGTTTTGGAAATGAGGCAGTCATTCTGTAAGACACATGCAGGAATCAATTATCCCACCCAAGCGCACAGATCACAGAACGCCGCTGAAACGAAGAAAAGGGAGAGCATGCGGGTTGGATATTATTTATGACGATGACGATGACGACGATGACGACAATGATGATGTTTATGTTGATGATGATGGTGATAATGATGATGATGTTGATGATGACGATACAGATTATCTGTAATACGTGGAGTGTCAATGTGACCTGGGGCAGACGTCACAGCCGCGTCTCATGAAGGCACCGAGGGAGAACCAGAGGCTGTTGAGCATAGTGAAGTCGTTGATGAACGTTGGACCCTGTGCGCCTCCATCCTCGATCTGCCACTCATTCGGACTGAACCGACTCACAAGGAAGAGGACGAAGCTCACCTACGACGCACACACACATACATCTTCGTCAGCGGAATATGGACTGCAGTATATGGCCTGCAATTATGGCAAAGCGCTTTCTAATTAATTGATTTCCAACTTACTGGTTAGTTCAATGATAATAATAATAATAATAATAATAATAATAATAATAATAATAATAATAATAATAATAGCAATAACAATATTACCGATTAGCTCCGAATAATTATATCCAAACTCACACAGCCGCAGTGTGATTACAACATAGTATGACCAACTTATGATTACAAGTTATTGCATGAGTCGAATTCAACTGTGCGACAGCAATGCAAGTCGCCCATCACCTTAAAGAGGTGATTTAGTCACTAGTTGTCTACCTTGTTTAATTGCTAGTGCATTCGTTAACTAGTCCCTTCATTTGTTCATTCATTCATTCGCTGATCCATTTGTTTGTTACTTCATAAAATTATGTAATCGTAATCCCCACATTTCTAAAGCTCTACTTGAAAGCCATGCGCGGAGTACCAGCTTATTCACGAGCGCTGTCTAATAGTAGTGCTCGTTACGATGTGATGAGATGGCAGGTGTGAGCGTTGCATCTGGTTGAAGAAGCCTTGAGTGTTCAGGCGATGAGAGGCTAAACGGCGCCTATACAATTATACATGCATATAATAACTCGTCGCAGACGAGGAACGGACGCAGTTTCAGATGGAACGATTCTTGTTGGATGGTACTATGCTGAGAATGTCCGACACTGCATTGTCGAACGAACGAGCAGACAAAAGCAGCGAAGAAGCAATTCAAAAGCCGCAACCAGTTCATCTGAAGTTTTGCAGTGAAAGGATTGGAGACCGGTTTAGCCAGAGACAGATCGACAAATCTCCTGAAGTCGTCGTTCGCCGCATTCCCAACAGACTTCGCCTGAGCCACGAATAAATCCTGATGTCTACGCCCCTTAGGACAGGCAGCCAACGAACTACAGATAATCAGGAACGTGACTAGATTTCTGGAGAGCAGCAACAGATCCTGCATCTGCCCCTTCCAACTGCCCGATCGGTCTGTGGGTCTGTCGTTCGGTCTGTCTGTCTGTCTGTTTGTCTGTCTGTCGGTCGGTCAACCTATTCGTGATCGTGCTCCTAAGCTAAGCATTTCATCAGCGCCTAGAAAGCTTACACCTGACGTGACTTGAAATAGCAGACGTCAGCATCTAAACTATGCAGGTGGCTAATTGACGCAGATCACTGGTAATGCAGCAGCGTATTCAGTGTGGCCTTAGAGCCAACAGCAATGCAACCATTTATTGTTGACTACGAGACACAACTGTTTGACAGGAGACGTCGTTGACCATGGGCCTCCTATTGATGACCGACAGCTTTCTTTCTGTGAACGCTCTTGCTATACACACTTGTGTATTCTTAACTTAGATTACGCTTTAGAGTCACACGCTTAATTGAAACTGAATCGGTGGAATGAGCGAACTCACGTTTAGTTACCGGTCAAACTGCAAAGGTCAAAAGGTCGGGCTGCAGACAAGCAGACGGCAACGGAAACGGAGCGAGGAGCAAGGTAAATAACGGCGTGGACAGCGCTATTTGAGGTTACAGAAGGCGCTATATTAAGTTTGCATAGAACTAACATTCATTCATCCATCCATTTATACATGCACCCACCGATATGTCTATAACATGCATGTATGCAACTATACATATGTGCATCGCATGCATACACGCATACATACATGTATGTATATGGATGAATGTATTCTTGTCTACACACGCATACATAGAATGCATACACGCAAGCATAGATGGCTAAGATCATGGTTATGGTCATACAGCATACATGCATTCATATCACATATATTCATGCAAATATACATACATAGGCGCATGCCTATATGCAAACAAACACAGACTCATGCAGGCATACAAAAGGACATGTATGTAAGCATTTTCCCTGAATCTGCATGAGCTCTGAACTGACCCCGAGGTATGACAGGACGATGCACATCCAGATCTCGTAGGAGAGAGGATCCATGAACGAGAAGACGCCGGGCTTTTGCTTTTCCGGTTTCTTGATCATGATGCTTATTCCGAGACTCATAAACGGTTTGCTGAAGTCAATGACACGCTCGCGGATCGATGAGATTGTCAGCGGCGCAATCGCCAAATCCGCCTCCTAGTCAGACAATTATGCTTCAAAGTCATCTCTGCTCAAGACAGACACACACGTGCTACCTAAGCCCTAGGCCACAAATTGCCTTCTAATGAAAGCCCAGCCATTGTGGTCATTATTGTCTTGTAAAGAATTTGCCCCGTTCAGTATGTTTTGTAAGTATTTAATATAATTGAGAACTACTGTAGCTGACGACTTCTCTTCTGACTTTATAACTCGTTGTGACCAGAACTTCTCGAGCATTTAATTCATATTCGATTTATACCAGACTAACAAACGGATTAGGATTACTACTTTAGACCACGTTTTAACTCGAAGTTATCCTTATCATAAACTTATCTCACACATTTAAGTGACCAGCAGTCACTTGGCATGGGGCGTTATGATTACCGGTATGATAAGAAACGCAGTAGTCACGGCCAATAGTGGTCAGAGTGCTCTGAGATACTTAGCATGACGAAGCAATTAGCATTAGACAGTAAACTGTCGGACTAACTCTGCCACTGTTTGTACTGCGACAGTATAGTCCCACTCCTTGAACAGGTCGGGGCGACGCTAATGATCCATGTTATTACACTATGTCGGTATACTGAGACTACTCCACTATCTGACTATATTTATATATATATATATATATATTATAGTACATGTATATGCATATATTCTATTAACAAAAGAGTTTGCTTTCTTCCATATTAAATGACAAGTTTGCATTTACAACATGTCCGACAAAGACAGAGATTGTTCACATCATCCATCGACCAGAAAGATCAGGGACACAAGTTGCGTGTCAGCAAAAGTGGTCCGTGCGGACTTCATCTAGACAATAATGTCGCCTTTCAAACTTAACGAAGGTCAAAGTCTGCTTATATGAGACACAATCACTGTGCTCCACAGTAGCAGACAATTTATAGCGATAAACTTCCAGGTTAAACTGCTTCAAAGAATCGGTGGAATGAGCGAACTCCCGTTTATAACGGCGCTACACAATCTAGGAAAGTATCACCTCCACTCTGTATATCAGCCTTTATTAAATGAATCTTGAAATGACATAAAAATAATGTTGGTTTTAATTTTAATCCGTTATAACTTTAATATATACGCATCTAGATGACACTAATCATTACAATTGTTTGATTCATTGACAATCTCTTCACTGTTAGTCTTCATGATCTCTGAAATAGCATTCGTTATCCAAAATATATGATACCATGTATTTATCAAATAATCATAATAACTTAGCGTCGTTGTTTCACTCGCGTGGTAATACCAACGACTATTGTTTGCCACGCTCATTTCGCAGACATAATATTAACCTTCGAATTAGATGGATGAGGTTAGTGGGCTTATACGTCTAACCGTAGACCATTCTAAGCTCCCTTCATATTAGACTAAACGACTTATTATCATTATCCATCGTATAATTACACAATGATGCGAACTAATTACCCTTCGTGTCAGCTCTCCCACCATTCCATTCCAGGTGGCGTTCGGCATCTTCTCTCCATAATTTCCATCTCTGACGAGACGGATTTCGTAGGTGAATCCGATGTTCTTTGCAATCTTCTCTGCCAATTCCACGCAGTATCCTTCGAAGCGTTCGTTTCCTCTCCATAGCAACCCGTCCTCTCTCTTCCTCCGCCACCACACGTAAGGCTTCGACTGAAGCAGCAACCAATCACAGCCCAACACTGACACATACCACAGATACATAATTATACATGTCACCATAAGCCTGAAGGAAGTATACAGTGACACATACCACAGATATCCTGAGAATCAAAAGCGGATTGGATGAGCTACGTTGTGACAAGACAGCTGATTGGCTGTGAATATTAATGGGGCAAAAAGTTGATCACAAAGTAATTGATTGGCTGTACAATTCGGTGACTAGGCTGCTGATTGCTTGATTGTTGATGTGCAAGTCTGTCCAAACCCTCCTCTCATGCGGTGGAGCTTGAAGCAACAAGTCGCAAAGAATCCAACAGGCCAAGTGTATGTAATGTAATGTAAATCTTAGAAAATTCCTCAGCGCCCAAAAAAGCCACGTCAAGGAGACCAGCCTATTGACCGGCGCTATACCAAATCAAGTCCGCAATAGCAAAGATGTATGCACTATGCAACCCAGTAATTGACGTCTTCCTCAATAGAAGACATTACTGTGGCTTGGAGGAACGTATACAGAAATATACTTTAGCCTAACTATTATACGGGAACAGCATTCGTATTGCCATGTGTATACATGTAATAATTGTTTAAAGTATCGTTTCTTTAAACTAGCAAGTTACAACACAAAGTGTGTAAAGTATGTTCAACAAGACTTGTTGTTTCTGAAAATAATATACTACGTGCTTCATAAAACACATCGGCCACTGTTGCATCACGCTGCGCAATATAAAGGTGCGCTACATAACTTATATTGCTCTTCCTGCTTATTTATTTATCTAGACAGCCATCTTGAAAGGTGTTAGCTGTCAAGAGGCGAGGTCAGTCATTGTGTCTGAAATGTATCTCTAGGGGCATCGCCTGTAAGACTTTTGAGGTGGCTTCGACTTTGTTTATGGACTTGGTGAAACCGTGCTAAAAGCGCGCCTATGTTCAATCTCGTTTGGGATAGAAACAAAACAAAGACTACAAAGACGAAGTTGAACACAATTCTCTTGAACCTGAACAGTGGAGACAAGATATGCAATGCAATGGATCTATAAATGCTAATTCTAGACAAATATGAAAATACATTCTGGCGCTTCATGTTAGTTTTTTTATTTTTGCGTTTCTCGAATACTGACAACAGGACGTCAATCCCCTCTGAGCGATGGAGGCAAACCTCCCAGTCATAATTGTCAGAATTGCAAGATATTTCCTCCTAAGACTAAAAAATATCACTCTCTTACCTGGAATTGGAATCATTTGCCTCCGCATCCCCTATCTGAACGCCCGTGACTAACAATAACTATGAAATAAGATTGAGAACCGTGTATGGCCAAAGGCTTAACAGCTGAGTACTGACTAGGAATGAGTAGGCCCCTACTTACTAAACGTGGAGTTGAGTAGGCCTATATGTATACTGACCCGAATGAGTACTTACTACACGAAGAACTGCGTGCTAACTATATGCTTCAGTATATTTGGCCATACAAGGTACTCAATCTTATTTCAAATATCTTGCAATTCCGACACTTGTTAAATACTGACTGCGAATGAAGAGTGACCAGTTTAGAATCGGATAGAATTGTCGGAATGAATATACTTACAAGGATTGTTGTGACGATTCTTGTTCGATTTTCTGGGACTTTCTGTGGCTTAACGTCCTGTTGGATTCGTTTCATCATCGTCAGACCCTTTTCCAGCTCCCATACACCGATCTGAAACGACGAAGGGAGCACCGCAGTCAACCTCTCTAACACCATTTGTATGATTATTGTTATCTTTGAAACAATATGATCATGATTGTGGTCATGGTGGTGGTCATGGTGATGCATAAGCGCTATTGTTATTTATGAAAGCGATGGTAACGACGATGACGACGATGGTAAAATTGCATGATATGCCAGGATTGATTTATTGTAGTTAGCATTTCCTCAGTAAAAAAATAAACATTCTTGTAATTTGATATCGCCCTTCTTCCAACGTCTTTTGCTCAGAAGTGCATGCACAAGCCTCGACTGCGCAATTGCAGTTGTACTGCAGAGCAATTGTGCGCAAAGGACTTCCTCAACCTCCCTACACAGTGTCTGACGCCTCGGACGAGGGTCGAAACCGCTCACTCAGAGCACACTGAGTTTAGGGGCCGACCGCTCTGACCGATCAGCCACCGTGACCAGTATAGTTTCTGCCTCTTTAGTTTTCAAAATATCTGGAGGTTATTATTATTTTCATCATTATTATCATTTTTGTTTAAATTAATTATTGTTATTATTTTCATTATTATTAGCATTATCTTTGTTATTGTTATTGTTACTGTTACTAATGCTGTCACTATTATTACCATTATCTTTATCATCATCTTCATTGTCATTATGATTAATATTATTACTATTATAGTTATTATTATTAATATAATAGTTATTATTATTATTATTATTATTATTATTATTATTATTATCATCATCATCATCATCATTATTAATTACAATAATTATGATAATATTTTTACTAGCAGTAGTAGTTGTATTATTAGTATCATAATTTAAATTATTTGTATTATCAATATTATTACTACTATTATAGTTACAATTATTGGTGGACGAGAAATCTCGAACCGAATTTCTGCCCTTGTGGAGGTTAGAACCCCCGACTTCTTGATTGGCAGTTCAGCAGCAGCAACATCTTCCCTATAGGAACGTGATAATCCCTTAAATGAAATATTCATTCGTACGCGTATTAACACCTGATGCAGAGCGAGGCAGTTACCTTCTCTAAGACTCTCTCCAGTTTCAGCTCTAGGATGTCCATCTTATACGATTTCCTGAGTCCTCGATCATCGAAAACGACTGGCCCAGTTGCTCCATCAAATTTGACCTGACCATCATCATCATTATTATTATTATCATCATCGTCGCGGTCACTGTTATCATCATCATCGTCGTCGTCGCCGTCATCACCATCATCATCATCATCATCGCCGTCGTACTAATCATCAGTATCGTCGTCGTTGTCGTCATCATCATCGTCGTCATCATTATCATCATCATGGTCGTCGTCGTCACCATCATAATCATCATCATCGTCGTCATCGTCATCATCCTCATCACCATGATAGTCGTTAGCAACAACATAATCTTCTTCTTTGCCGTCTTCTTCCTCTTAATAGCTAACATAATCATTCGCATGATCACCACCATGACAACGATCAAGATGGGGGTCCTAATGAGTAATATCATGATAGTGATATTCATTTCAATCCTCAACATCTTCACAATCATCTTCATTACTACGGATCAAAGTCACGAATATTGTCCTGATCGGGATAAGCGCTAAGAGCATCAGCCTCACAATTTCATCAAAATCTTAACCTTAGTTGTTGATCCTATATCAGTTGTCATCATTTATCCGCAAATATCACATCGTTGTTGTCATCGTCATCATCGCTGTAATGATCATCACTATGCTTATCATCAATTGATCAATACGCTTTCCAACATTATAGACTGTGGTGTTGATATTGTGTGATCGTTTTCTAGTTTGGAGAGGACTTCTATAGCGTAACAAGTAATTCAAGTCGATGATTAACTGTCTGGAAACTGATAGCCAGACGATAGTCTAGAACTGGCTGCATCGAAGTCAAACAAAGCGACTGACAGATAGATAGCAAGTGAGACAGCTGATTAGACAGACAGATAGCATGTGAGACAGCTGAATAGACAGACAGATAGCAAGTGAGACAGGTGATTAGACAGACAGATAGCAAGTGAGACAGCTGATTAGACAGACAGATAGCAAGTGAGACAGCTGAATAGACAGACAGATAGCAAGTGAGACAGCTGAATAGACAGACAGATAGCATGTGAGACAGCTGAATAGGCAGACAGATAGCATGTGAGACAGGTGTTTAGACAGACAGATAGCATGTGAGACAGCTGAATAGACAGACAGATAGCATGTGAGACAGCTGATTAGACAGACAGATAGCAAGTGAGACAGCTGAATAGACAGACAGATAGCATGTGAGACAGCTGACTAGACAGACAGATAGCAAGTGAGACAGCTGATTAGACAGACAGATAGCAAGTGAGACAGCTGAATAGACAGACAGATAGCATGTGAGACAGCTGAATAGACAGACAGATAGCAAGTGAGACAGGTGATTAGACAGACAGATAGCAAGTGAGACAGGTGATTAGACAGACAGATAGCATGTGAGACAGGTGTTTAGACAGACAGATAGAATGTGAGACAGCTGAATAGACAGACAGATAGCATGTGAGACAGCTGAATAGACAGACAGATAGCATGTGAGGCAGCTGATTAGACAGACAGATAGCATGTGAGACAGCTGAATATACAGACAGATGAACAGAGAGACACGCGGACACTAAATTAGACAGACAGACGTCTGTTTAGTGTATGTCGTTTTTTGGTTACTCCTCATTTACTCAGACTTGGCGACTTGAGCGGAATGTCCGAGACGAATAACTGCGCCCTGCAGTCAATTATGAGGCGTTGAGACTGCATAACTGATTAGCTATGAATGGACAGACGAAGAAGAGTTCGCCAGAAGTCAATTGCCACAAGAACACAGACACTTAACACTCTGCCATGGACACGCTCAGACCATTAAACCGGAAGTCGTAATTGCCCAAAGCAAACACCGAACACTAAATAACCAAGCAACGGTGGCCGATTGGTTAGAGCTTTAACGCAGATAGCACAGGTTCTAGTCTCTCTCTTCTTACTGAGGAGTTTCTGTGTAGGAATCATGAACAGGTCTGTTACTCTTAGCTGCTTAGTGCTAACGATGCTCTGTGCGCATGATCGCATGCACTCATACGCTTTGGAAGGACATCATCAAGTACTGTTGTATTGTATTGCCATCCATGTTCACAGACTGGAGATTGTCAGATGGGGAGAACTAAGGTTGACCGACTCACTTGCTTGAGGGTTTTCATGAAGGCGGATCCGTATGGCCAAGGCGAAGGCGTTCCCGTCCGACACGAGTTCCCAGTGTTACTCTTACGGTCGATCTGACCTCTTCGGAAGGTGTTGCGAAGGACGTTCGGATCCTGTCGAAGGAAGTCGCTCAGACCTCGAGTGACGGTTGTGACGGCGTCCAAGGTCAAGGCCGCACTCAGCTGAGATGTGGCAAAACAGAAACATCGAGTCAATGATCAGTTCTACTCGTAATATAAGTTGAAATGCTCAAACCACATCTCAAGCGACGAATCATAACAGGCGCTTCTTTCTGACTGTTAGAGACTCGTATTCCCATTGTTGTGTTGACATTTTTATGTAGTTGTTTCAGTCTATCGACACTTTGGGATCACAAAAATCCTTAACGTCGTCGTCCTCCTCGCTTTAGGCTTTGGACTGGTACTGCTAGAGTACGAACATTTGCATGTATGGCGTCTAGTCTATTCTATCACTGACTGACTCTAGGAATGAATGAATGAATGACTGAAAGAATGCTTACATATAAATTAAATAAAACTAGATTAAATAACGGAATTAATAGATGAAATAAATGAATTTATTATTAATATTATTACTAATACTATTATCATTAATATCGTTATTATCATCATCATCATCATCATCGTCCTTTTTATTATCGTTATTGTTATCGTCATTTTTTATTAATATCATTATTGTTATTAGTATTGTCGTCATCGGATAGTCAACAGACCGACTGACTAGACGGAGCAAATGCCAACCGGAAGCGTTTCTTCTGTGGTGCGTTTCGATGATTTTCCGCGAAGTTTCGTCCAGAGCTTCTGAATTTCTCTGGCCCTCGAAAAGTCCGGATCAACCAATCTGAATCCGGTGATGTTCGCTCCTCCGTGCTGGAAATCTTCCAGATCCAGTTCATCGATCGCCTTTAAACAATAGAATATTCTCCGAATTACAGCTTTTTATGTATTTGAAACGCATTTTAAACCTTTGAAACACTGCAGCATATTTAGTGTAACTCTTAAGTCCTATATAACTCAGCCTCAGATCCTAGAATATCTTGTATCAATATAAAAAGTCGACATGACTTCCCCCATGCGGGGCTTCTATCCCTCCCAAAGTCATTTTAGCAACTTCCCTCCGTGTCACTTGTCCCTCCGCTTTAAACTTTCCACTAATTTCTCAGAGAGTCCTACATGTTTCTTGGAGGTTTTATTGCTACAAAATTAGCAAAGTGCGGAGGTTGTGGTTTTCGAATATTTTGCCGTGAATGTCGTGAATTTGATAAGATACCGTGAATTTCCGCGATTTTATGCAGATTAAAAATAATTGCACAACTTTAGAGAAGAGTCCGTCGCTCTACATAACCTACATGAAACTAACTTTGTGCCAAATGTATACCCTGGACCATAGCGTGACATTACACAACGACGGCTCGTCCAAGTTCAATGATCTATGTAGTGTTTCAATCTTGTTTATGAAGTGACTACTGTAATTTTAACAGGAAATGCAAACGTGATATGATGCAGGACATGCGCACTGACGTCTATGATTATAAATAATGCATATGATTAGCATTTGAGAAAACCATGGGACAATAATGAGGGCAGCCTGATGACAGGTCTCGTCAAGGGGAATAGGTCTAGAATGTCCTGGATTAACAACAGTTTCACGTGGACTGGGCTAATAGGAACTAATGAGCGCAGTACGCGATAGACAAGGCTGGGCTCGTCTATCACGTAGATCCATTCATGTAGCCAACCGTCGTGATCATGACACGACATGACATGACAAGATTCCCGAGCGAGTCATTTCTTCCTTGTTTTTGTTACCGTATTGTTTGGTTGGATCTTGGCAAATTAACCGTGATTTCATCCCATGAATTTACCTTGATTTTCGCCAATGTTTTACTAAATGTTAATATGGATTATTATTACCTTTTTTGCCATGAATTCCTGCTGAATAGGTCTACCTATCAGTGCACTGATATTGCGGCTGATGAACTGAGAATTGGATGGATTTGGGCAGGAGTTGTTGAAGAGGGGAGACTATAATTTGGAGTGTAATGCCCGTGGGTGATGAGCAGAGGGCCGGAAGCAGACGACGGTTGAGTGAGTGGCGGTATTAGCGGATGAACTGAGAACTTGTTAAGGCTAAATAATCCTTACTTGACGCTGAAGAAAGTCGGAGATGGACCCATAAACGTTTCCTCTCGCGACCTGAGTCCAGCACATTTTTCTAACAATTTCTCAGGTAAGATCTGTCATCAATGCCGACGATGAAATAGGTTCACGGCTTTTTTTATCCAATTTAATAGCAATTTATTTTTAGCTAAGGTCGTAATCGTTTATTAGTACAAGGTATGAAAAAAATAGAATATAACCAAGAGACAGTCATTCATGAAGCCATTAATCATGCGTAACATAAATAAACCAACGTGTACAGCTCACGTGGAATTCTCATGCGCTGTCTGCAGTCAGCGCTAAAAATTATGCCGCTGCTGTAATTTATGTACAGCCCTTGACACTAGCCGTGCTTTTCTAAATGAGTCTGCATATCATTTAAATATTGTCGTATAGTCCATGTTGGGATGCTCTTTAGCAGAGTTTTGTCCACTGGATCAGTTGTCTTGTAGATCTGTTGCCTTATCAACAACTCTTACTGTTTATCAGTCTGAAAACGGTTCTGTGTCTATAGTCCGAAGGTTTGATAGTCCGATGGTTCGAACCTTCGGAATATCGAGTGGACACCTCTGGAAATATTGCTATTGTAACACTAACAACAACGAAAAAATGATTTATTTAAATTTATTATGGTGCAGTTAGTGTTTTCGCTCATATCCTGTGACGTAAATGATGACCTAGACAATAGCAATACACGCACAGAGACCAACAAACGCGCTAGGGTTGCAAGAGACATGCAGATAAGCGAAATCATTACCAGCCCAACCAGAAAATAATGGTAGTTGACGCGATTCATGCCGACGTTTTGAATCTACAATAGAAAACAGGATGTCCTGCTCAGCCGAAAAGAAAACGAAGAAAGTCAACGCATCAAGGAAAAACTAAACTGTCGCAGCTATTGAAGTGAATTCTGAAATTATTTCAAAGCGCAAACAGGTTCAGCAGGTATACCTAGGGTTATGTCGTGGTGTTTCTAATTTCTACCTCTAAGTCTAAGTGTTTGCAAGGTTCAAGTCGCTTGTGTCATTTAGTTCCAAATTTAAGACTTAACCATGGTCTCCTTCGCAACCATCCAAACTTCAGTGATCAATTAGGCTTGACGAGAGCCAACGAAAGTTGAGAGGATAATTGAGTCAGACAAAGAAGATAAGAAGGAATGCGAATAAAAAATCCAAGAAACGCAAGAGCAAGAGCTAGAACAAAAAGAAGGAAAGGAAACAGGATACACAGAAGAAACAGACGATAAAAATAAAAGATGTCTAGCTCGAATCAGAGGCATCGCCAGCCGCTCATTGGAAATAATTTTGGCTGCAGGGAACAATGCTGAAACCAATGGACTCAGAGATAATTCAATTTGAGTGTACTTTTTCTATTTATGATCAGAATGGCCAGTGGTGACTAGACGTGCCAACCTGTCTGAGAATGGCCTGAAAGGCATATTCGGTGGACATGTCAAGGACGATGTGTTTGTCGCCGATCAGTTGGATGCTGTCCAGCTGTCGAAGGGACACGTGACACCTGTTGACGTCGTTGACTCGCAAGGCCACGATGTCCAGCTGGATGACCTCGGGGTTGACCGCTGCGTGAATGTACTCGATGCGTGACAAACCTAAACATTTCCGCCAATCACTTGGGCGTCAAAGCAGCGTGCAATATTTAAAGACAAACCGAGACCTTCTAATTCCACTTCCCAGATCAAACGAAATCATACCACCGTCACCGTTTAGAAATATCCCTCTGTAAAGACAAAATTTTTTCATCATGCATTTCCTCTCCAGTCTTTCTCCACTGCTTGACGTTTTCCTTCTGATATATATAATATGTATTATGTATATATAAATTTACAGTATTGTGTATATTATGAACCTTTAATAGGTCTTTTCTTTAGGCTAAGACAATCTTTTGCATAAATGAATCACTGGTTAGTACGGACCCCCACTGAATAAAGATTTTCAACTTCCAGATAGTGAACATATTCAACTCTCATCGAATAAACATTAAACATATTCAACTCCACGGAAAAACATATTCAGCTACCACCGAATAAACATTTTCTCAAACACTTTGCTTCTGTAGCTACAGAATCCTTCCTCGTGGCAATGGGCGCCAATAGTAAATCACAACCCAGATAATCGGAGCATCGGAAATAAGACAATGTTTGTTTAAATCTATCTTCATGTGTAAATCGTAATTCCTCCCTAGCTTTGATATCAATATCATAGCTGCCATTGTTATCTTATATGCAAATATTTATGCATTTTCATGTATGTGTTCCATTTTAGTTAATGTTAAGAAATGTCATTTTTACGCCAACATTATTCTGCCACTCCTAATCTCAAGAACCACACCGGTTATAATCTTTCGAATCCCTGCATTAGTCGCCGTGTTCTCTCATTTCTGTCGGTCTCTGTTCATTTGTTTCTGTCTGTCTGTGTCTCTGTCTGTGTGTCTATCTCTTTCTCAATCTCAAACAAATCTTTAGAGATTGTACCGCGAAGAAAATAAATCGTTCTAGAGGTGTTGGTTTCGTCGCTTATCCTCGTCGTGTTCAGCTGTGTGGCGGTTGCTATTAATGCCCGCGAAATCACGCTGCGAATAAAGTTGCACAGTTGGACATTTTTCATTGCGACCAGCGGTAAGATCAGTGGAGGTTCGCTGTCTGATCTTGGACATCAAAGGCGCCGCCATGCGCATGAACTCAGATCGATCAGACCGGCAGTCAATCAGATGCCTGATCGATAAAATATATATGTACCCGGGTCCGTTCTTGACAGTCTGACCTCTGAAAAGCGATACTCACTCGGCCATCGAGGGACTCGTATTTCCAGTTGCCTGCTTCCACTTTAACTGCATCCAACGAATATCGGCTAGAGACAATACCAAGATACGTTCCTCTAGTTTTGCAGTTATACGATTTATATATATATATATATATATATATATAGTCATATCGCATTTATACGATTTATATCTACATATCGTATAGTCTAACTGCGAAACTCGTTTTATATTCATGAATGTATGTCTATATTAAAATTATATATATATATATAATCATATATATACATATAATATGATAATTTTTATAGTGCGTATTGTGTGTGCGTTTGTCGGCAGATCACAATCGCCTCTATTATATGCCGCATGATTGGTAGGCAATCGTACCAATCTAAAAATAGGTCAACGCTAGAAGGGTATTTACCCGTTTTGCGCATTGTGTACTCGATGTAATTGTTTTGTTAGGTTGCTAGGCGCAAGTCACTATGTAATAAGAAATCATCAATCGATGATTTCGAGCAAATGTACTGGAAGACCATCTCAAGAACTTTGAGTCAGTAGCAGTCTCAGAGAATTATATTCGAAGCTAAATTTGTTTGTGCTCAAACAAATCGGTATACAGGGTCTCACGCACATAGGTAAATAGGCTTTTTTACATGCACCATGCATACATACATACATACATACATACATACATACATACATACATATATACATACATACATACATACATACATACATACATAGAAACACACATTGGTCTATATACTCGTGGACATGTATGATAGAGCATACAATCGAAGTTATCTATTTCAACAACCCACGAAATAAATATGTGCTTAATATTAATAATAATAATAATAATAATAATAATAATAATAATAATAATAATAATAGTATTACTTGTGATGATAGTGATATGCGCACATACATTGGCTCCTATGCACGCATAAACCTTCAATTTATTCGACTACTCTTGCGGTTTAGTTTATATTCAGTAATATTCACTTGTGATTGATCTGGGTTACCAAGTGTAGAGGCGTGAAATTGTCCAGAACCTTCCAGATTGTTCCAGTCTACCACAAGCCACCCATCGCTCTAATTGGCTGAACGGCGTTCGATAAGAATCGGTCATCGTAATGTCTGCAATTTGAATCTCGGTATAGAATGGCTTCCGACATTGGCACAATCGTAAATGTGCTTAATGCGCTTGACATTGATGACATCGACATAAAACGTCATCTGACGACGACGACGACGACCTTACAAATGACGATCGTCTCTTGGAATCAACGGCGTCTGGTGACCTCTGGGAAATCACACTAGCTGAAGAATGGAAGCGATTCAAGCGAGGTTAACCGTTGGAATGGACAGCGAATGGGTGGATAGATTGATGGATGGATTTATGGAGAATTAGATTGATGCATGGATAGATTTATGGAGAGATAGATTGAGGCATGGATGGAATTATGGAGAGATAGATTGATTGATGGATGGATGGATTTATGAAGAGATAGATCGATGGATGAATGGATTTATGGAGAGATAGATTGATGGATGGATGGATGGATTGATGAAGAGATAGATTGATGGCTGGATGGATTTATGGAGAGATAGATTGATGGATGGATTGATTTATCTAGAGATAGATTGATGGATGGATGGATTTATGGAAAGATAGATTGATGGATGGATGGATTTATGGAGAGATAGATTGATGGATGCATGAATGGTTTTATGAAGAGATAGATTGATGGATGGATTGATTTATGGAAAGATAGATTGATGGATTAATGGATTTATGGAGAGTTAGATTGATGCATGGATAGATTTATGGAGCGATATATTGATGGATGGATGTATTTATGGAGAGATAGATTGATGAATAGATGGATTATTGTAGAGATAGATTGATGGATGGATGGATTTATGGAGAGTTCCAAACGAATAGGCGGAAAAATAGTGGTACACGCGAGAGGAACCAGTAGCTCACATGCATGAGCCACAGAGTAAATATAGCGAAGACCCTTTAGGCTTGCACTGGCAAGAAAGTAGGCTCCCTTGTTGGTTCAGTCTGCTCAGTAGGTATTGCTCAACAATAGCATCGTTATTGTAGCAGATTTTCGGAGGCACAAAATCCCGCGTTTAATCGTATATACAGCCAGATTAAGTATTGCCCCCGATGACGTGCAACACCACCCGCAATAGTCACCCAATTCACCCCAGTGGGAGTAGACTTTGGGTTAAGCATTTCTAAACTGTAAGATAAGATAGCGCAACATCAATGCCGCACTTCAACAACTCACTTGTAATGTAACATGCCAATAGAGATGTTAATCTTGACATTGTATCAGTTATGTCCAGAGATCATTCAACTTAAACACATCCACTGTACCAGTCGAAAATTTGCTCAATGTTGTCCGCGAATCGGGTCACGGATCGGGTCGCGACTATCTGAATATTTGGCGGGTCGGGTCCAAATCCTGGTGGGTCGGGTCCCAAGTCCGTAATCCATTTCGACCCACCATTTTAAAAAAATTTTCAGCCCTATGCTTTTCATAATGATTTGGTGCAGTTTACATCCTCGAATCTGTGCATGCGTTCTTTGGCAGGAGCCCATAAGCGCACATGATTGAGGAATAGATGACATTCCTCAAGACTGTCTCAAAGCCGATAGAACAGCAGACCAAGGCGATTGACTTCTAAGACAGAGAATTGAGCACTGACAGGTAACACTAGGGCATCCGGACTTACGTACAGAGTCACATCCGGAATTTCTTTGCATGAATTTACGGAGAAGGTAAGTCTAGGTTGAAATAAACGGAGCAAACGGTACGTTTCGTTGATGCTTTTAATAATGATGAGCCTAAAGTATCAATATCTTTATCCTATGTAGCGGTCTGACTGTGTAGCGTTTTTACGACATTAGGATTTGACGAATAATGATATTAGTATAAATGGCACAAAGGCGCGTCGGGTTGAGTCGAACTGGGTCGGGTCATGCACTTCCTGGGTTAGGTCAGGTCGGGTCAGACATTCGGCTTCATTAGTCGGGCCGGGTCCATTTTGGAAGGTCCGGGTCGGATTGGGTAATTAAAATTGGATCCCTTAACAACTCTGAGTTTGCTAACTCAACTCTTCTACGCAGCTTCGACATGAAATGACGCTCACAAGAACTCGCAGCCATAATTATGCTTTACTCTAAAATCATTTACGACAACAGATTGATATGAAACAGGCTATGCATAAATACATACTAACGCATATATATATAAATATATACATATATATATAAACTCATACACATCGTATCGCATCTTTAGATTTATATAGTACCTCTCAAAGAATAACCATTCAGAGTCACTCTCGGCACGAAGACCCCAGGGTAAAAGAAACGCCTATAAAAAGCAAGAAGCAGATAGAGAGAAGCCAGTCATTAATTAGTTTAGTCCTTTGTGATGGAGGAAGATCGTGCCATGCAGGTAGATGAATCCACAACAGCAAACGCTCGGCGCTGGACCAAAACATCCTTAGTCATAGGAACAAGTATCATATAAGTATGATATATGCATGCATTCAGGTACGTACGTACGTACCTGAATGCATGTAATACAGTAGATGAATATATGAATAAAAAGGGTGGAAAGATAGACGACCTCAAGGACTGTATGATGGATGGATAGACCGATCTATGAATATGAATTGGCAAATGAATGGCAGGAGATATGGATCAATTGACTGACCACGTGATTGGTGGACAGACAGCAAGAGAGAGAGAGAGAGAGAGAAAGGGAGAGAGTGAGTGAGTGAATGAGAGAGAGAGAGAGTGAGGAAAATTAGAGAGAAAGAAAGAGGGAGAGAGTGAGTGAATTAGAGAGAGAGAGAGAGAGAGGGAGAGAGGGAGAGAGTGAGTGAATGAGAGAGAGAGAGAGAGGGAGGGAGAGAGTGAGTGTGTGAATGAGAGAGAGAGAGAGAGAGAGGAAGGAAGGGAGGCAGGGATGGAGGGAGAAAGTGAGTGAGTGAGAGAAAGAGAGACATAGACAGAGAGAGACAGAGAGTTGATGGATTGGCGGAGTAACAGAGAAAGCGACGCATGAATGAAGTTGTAGGTGGACGGACAGAAAGCCAGATCGACGGAAGGATTCAGACAGAGAAGTCTGGATTCGCAAGACTTATGGCCGAGACTAGGAAGACTGTTGGGACGATGTGGCTGGGAATCCTAAGTCGCTTCCGGTGATGAATGACCTCCTCGTGTGTCTCTTGCCGCTAGACGTAGTGCTTCATTAAGACGTCAGGCAGTTACGTGATGATCTATTGATAAGTCATATAGCGGAGAGGTATGCATTGAGTCGCTGGATGGCAGTTTTGTAAGTGGAGTCGTTAACCTGATTCTAATTGCGCATTTATATTGCGCAACTTTGAAAGAGAATCACAAAATTTGTATGCACTGAGGCGCAAGATGAGAGCAGCGTGCATAACGAGACACTGGATGTCTTTCTCGTGTGAATGGCAATTAACGATGATAGCATTTTATGTATTGAGGCGCTTGATGGCAGCATTGTGTAATTTGATATGATAGATAGCATTATTACTAGAGCTTATATTACTTGAACTGCGGCTCTATATGACAGGTTCGAGTGATTGGAGACGATAGATGGCAGCAGTTGGGAGAAATCAAAGATCTCCAGATCCGTTCATTTTATTCGTGCACTAAACCTGCACTCGGGCAGTTTCTCGTCCGTCTGTCTCTCCGTCTGTCTCTCCGTCTGTTTCTCTTTCTGTCTTCTTCTCAGTTTTCGTGTCTAGCCTTGTATATCACGAGGACTCCTACAATATGCCTTAGTTTGTATTCGAGACCAAGCGAAGACATGCATCATAGTACAATTTGTACGACAGATGATTGGTGCATATATGTAAATATAATATATAACCATTGTTTTGTTCTCTGTTCCTCATATTATACATAGTATATATTATTATTACATTATATTATTATATTATTTCTATGTACGATTGCTTTTTCGGCCAGTTACTGATTCCCACCTGTCCAACCGTCTGCCCCATTCCATTCATCCTCCAAGCTCCTTGCGTTTCCAATGTTGTTATTTAGTAAGTATGAACTCTCCCTACCTGTGTGAAAATCGCTTTGGCCATCTGCCTGCAGTTATTCCTCTTTGTCTCTTACTATATTGCTTGCAAGGTTTATAATGACGTGCTTCCCTTTTTTGTCGCGAGTGATTGGACTTTTGGATCCTTGGGTTCTTATGTTTTTGACCCGTTTGAACCCTGTATCCTTCAGTTTCTAGATCCTTGAGTTCCTTGGTTTTGGGATAGATCAATTTTAGAACAATTCTTATTGGTTTATTTGGTATTTTAGGCTCTGCGCTGGTGAGTTATTAGGTCGTTAGGTTCCTTCCGTAATTTCTCCACCCGTCCGTCTCACATACATACATGTATACAATAAGGTAATTATCAAACTGGATGGAAAACCGCAGTCCATTTCATAGCAAACATAGGAAGGACCAAAGGATAAGTTAATTAATAGGTCGACAGTTCATTGGTTGAATGTCTATTTTGTTTTTTACAGTTGATAGCTCAATACGGACAGTTGAACGGAAAAAGCAAGTCCTTAACCGGATCCAGACATCTGAACGAGTATCTCTGTTCGCTAAGTCGCGTGACTATGAGGTCTGCTTTGGTTTTAGCTCTCTGGTATTCGCATTTAGCTCTGTAGCGTCCATTATTACCATAAAGTCTTCAATTGCTCATTGGTGCATCGATAGAATAGATATGGTGCTACCATGATTGTGATGCCGGTGTGGTGATACCATATAGTGCTGGTATGTTGATAATATTACACAAGCCATTTGACGCCCGTCCCTTTTGCATCTCTGCATTTCAAATGAATGACCAGAACTACTGCCTCATCGACGCTCTATTAAACAGAGATATTGCAGCTGCTTTTCACCCAGAAACGCATCATCTATCATCATTAATTGTTCGTACAACACAACCGTATTTGATGGATCGCTGGCCCGCCTTATAAAGTTCAAAAGTGCAAACGACCATGAAGATAGGACAGAACATCGAGAGCACAGGGCAGTTGAGAGTGAAGGACATGCTCAAGGTCATTAGCTGCCTCGGACCCTTATTCTCCACGCTGCATGCCGAACACTTTGACCAATTGCCACCGACAATATTGCTATTTGATGATTGCCTACTTAGCTGTCACTTTAGAAATTGGCGCTGCCTTCCATGATTGCTTTTAATGAACTTTTTATATATTGCTTTTTGCTCTCTCATTGAAGTAACGTCATTACGTCGTAACGTAAATCGACAGATTGAGCAGGGTTACGAGGCTAGTTCAGTAGTACCGCATTCTTGTCCAGTCTCATCGCACCAGTCAAATCGCAATAGGTATAGCATTTTGAAATGCTTTTAAAGTAGTTTCTTATAATTATGATAATTTTGTCTTACGGACGAAAATTTCTGCCCTTGGTTCGAAATACAGCTTTTTCCTTATAGGTGAGTTCGACTCAATAACTAGCTCACCATTAATGCTCTTTATTTCTGCCTGCCTTTCTAACGCATACAATGCCTATAACACAACGCCACTTCTTCCCTACTCAATCCGTATCTCTATATTTCTGCTGAGGCTTCTGAATCTGTGAGACTGTCAGTGTCTCTCTGTCTCTGTCTATCTGTCTGTATGTGCCTGTCCTTGTCGTTGTCTCTTTCTCAATTCTTTTCCATCATCCGTTCTAACTTGATTCCTTGGACAAGGAAAGCAGTCATCCTTCCTGGTGTCATTAGTCGCAGTATTCATCGAGGAGGCCGTACGACTTCTTTCTTGGCTGCAGTGGATGCCAATTTCACCGCATTCTCTTGAGTCCATAAAAGGTAAAGTGGGGTAACTTTGACACATTTTTTAAAGTTTCGCTGCATTTGCAGCTTTTACTGCGCATTCCTTTTCAAGAGTGGCAGCAAATCTAACAGAAACTCTGCAGATTTACCAACTAAATAAATAAACAAATAAACAAATAAACAAAGAAAAAAGAAAACTAACAACTAATAAAATAAATCATAAACTAGGCGATAGGTCTACAGATATCATTACAGTAAAGACAAATAAAATAAAATGATAATACTTAGTAGTAACGTATGATCCTTCGAATTCTTTTTTATATAATTCGCACAGTTTTAATAACACAGAATGAACAATGAAACAATGGTGCATAAACTGGATAAACGCTAAAGAGCAATGTGTTGATTGATGCTACCAGCAAACTAAGTTAAATTATAGAGATTATCAAAGATGTTGGTAAATACCAGCAAAATCAAACTCTATGGCTACAAAACTAAGAGACAACCACGCTAGAGATGTCTCAATGTTCGTAGCAACCAGTGTTTGTTATAAATCGCTTTAAGTCCGCTAACTCTAACGCATGATCACTGACTTCTGCTTCAATAAATAATATTTGAAAATGCGATTTCTGAAACAGACATTAGATTTTAAAGTGTTTTTCTTATGCAGACATTTAGAATTAAGGCGTTGTTACTGATAGACAATTAGACATTGAAATATTTTGAGGCATATAAATTCGATTTCGAAGTCTACGCTATTTTCGACGCAGACATTGGCTTTATAGGCACAGTCATATTCATTTAAAGAAGCTATGCAAAAGGATGCGTTTAATTTCAAAGTGTGATTTTGAGGCTGGCGGAAATTACAAGTGCTAGCAGTCAAACCAGGCGATAGCTCGAAGTAAAGACTAGTTGCGGACGAAAAGGGCAATGAGACAGACGTCAATATCCGACGTAAGGATCAAAGCAGAGGCCGAGAACATAGGAAAATCCCATTGCAACATCCAGATATATAAAGACAGCAAACCAATAGACGAGGCTTAGGAAGACTCAGAAACAAACCACGGAATATAGTGGACAGAAGAAAATTGAAGACAGCAAGTGAGAATTGAATGGACGAGAGAAAAAGACGTAATAGGCAAATAAGAAAACAAAGGAAGAAATTTTGAAGAAATGAATAAAATGACGCAAAAGTGAAGAGGTTCTGAAGAAACGAAATCAAGAATTAAATTAGCAGAGAAAGAATATACAAAATACACATAAAAAACCCACAAGTAATTCAATGAATACGTAGCAAGCGAATTAAAAGGTAAATAAATCAATAAATGTTGATGATTATGACGAAAATAATGACAACTTCTGTAGTTGTTGTTGTTGCTGCTATTCAGAGTCCATGGACCAACTGCCGACTCTGGATTGGAATCTATCCCTTGGACTATTCGGGCTCTCATACATTCGAATGGGAGCCAGCATATCGATTTGAGCGTTGTTTGGTTATTGGTTAACCTAATTCTTTAATGAATTCAGAAACATTATGTGCTAGCATAGGCAGGGCATTTTAACTTGCTTAATGGCAAATAATTAGCAGGTAACTTACTAAACAATACCTTTGTAACACACACACTCTTTGCGCCCTCATGAAGTTCTTTTAGGGCGCTATATAAATGCTTATATACATACATACATACATACATACATCCATACATACATATAGTATGTATGTAGGTATACATACATACTAAGTTTATATACATACGTACATACATACACATTGTATAGCACATGCATACATGCACACATGCATGCATACATACATACACACATACATACATACATACATACATACATACATACATACATACATACATACATACATACATACATACATACACTCTGTGTATTGAACGCAATCGCATTTTGGTTTCTAATGAAATATAATAATTATAGTCAGCTCAATGTTCAGATATTCTCATTACATTGCTGACTGCTAATCGATATTAGTCTATCGTTCATTCGGCATCATCATAAGATTCTGCAACCGTCTTGTGAACTGAGTCATCATCATACAAACCCACGCAGACGTATTCTTTTAGTGCATTGATTAGAAAACGATACCGATGGAAACTCAGCATGGCGTCTGGCCACTCAGCCAACAAGGACAGCTGTCGATTCAGCCAGTCTGCTGGCCGATCCGACCGAACTCATAAGTGGACCCGACTTCAAAAGACGGGCGACATTGCGCAACAGGACCACTTGACAAATTGGCCTATGCGCGGCAGAAAGGAAATTGCCCGAAGACCTGTTTCATTTGCACCGGTTGTCGTCATCCAATTTTTATGGGAACTAATTCGAAAATTCTACAAAATATATGTGTGTTTCAGAATAGTGGACTATAACGTAACATAATGAATTCTCATGTTATAAGGTAATTTGCATAGCGCTGTTTTAAAGCCGTGACGGAAGAAAAGCGCGATCTACATTTTGTCAGCAGATTCGAAACGACAGTTAAGAAAGCTTCTAAGTTAGATTTTGAGTTATAAAAATATCCTGAGCCGTTGGCTTAAGATGAAATGTTTCCGTGTAATTGAAATCTTTAGAAAGGCTACTCCATGCACTAGGTAGACCAACAGTGACTGTTGAAGAGCGTAACGTAACGTGATTCTAAGTAATTCATTCATTGGAGGATTGTATAGGACTTATTCAGGCTAAAAGACATCGTCAACTCGTCTGCGAGCGCTGTCGGCAGTAGACGCTCTACTCATCGACGCATCTTGGTCCAGAGTCTCTTAACAACCATGACATCTATCAGCTGTCGACGGGAATCCGTTGGTTGACTCCACGCATGTGTTTGAGCCCACCACTGGTGACTCTTATCAGCTTACTGTGCATAGTTTTGCCAACTGATGTACTTTACTCGTTCAAAATGACACTTAGCCTCATTTAGGCCAGCACATATATAGCTGTATATCTAAGTAGATATCTTGAAGAGGCGCTATATAGATGCCTGATTACATCACATTAAAATGCAATGCATAACTACTCAGAGGTTCTCCCGACTTTAAGGCTTGACGGCCAAAAAGGACAATTATCAAGTGGTCATAGAATGTGTCAGACCTACAGAGACTGTTGCAGAGAGCAGGCTTAGCTCAAGAACTAAGCCATTTTGCACCACCGGGTCTACCACCGTTAAAGCACTACTTGCCCTTAACTCACTAGCCAAAGCGTTCAACCTGATATTCTCGTCTCGGATTTTCTCGACTCCATGGCAGTTACTATTCATCTCAAATTCTCCAACCAAGTCATATCTAGCTTCGCACCACCTCTCTGGAACGATCTGCTTCCTGAATTGCGCACTTTATCGGTTCCTCCACTATCACTGCAAATCACCGATCATCATCTCTCAGGTGTTTCAGGCTCTTCTATCCATCAACACCCCTCGGAAGTTTCCATTCGAAGCTTCAGTCACACATTGTCAAGAACTCTTACCCAGACTCACTTCATCGTTCAACATTTAGTCATCGACCAAAACAATACTTGCCTCGACATCTACTCTGCCTCCTCTGAACTTCTGATAAACGGATAAGGATCTCCTTCATACAACTCTCTAGACAACCTCTATGACTTGACGCAGCGCTCGTGAATACAAGCTGGTGCCCTGCGCTTGGCATTCGAGTAAGGCTTTAGAAGTTTGGAAATTACTACGTATACGATTTCCGAACCGTGTTCCTTAATCAATTTCAGAGCACCTTGGCTGGTGCCTTGTCTGTATGCGCATATCATATTTCCCAGATAACATTTTTAGTATCTGATGGATCAGAGGTACATTGGGGTCATAATAATAGATAGTAATTCCTACAAGCCCTATAGTTGTTGGTGTTGCTGTTATCTTCAAGAATCCCAACTGCAGCCAACTTTGGATTTTCTCAGCGCACAGTTGTAGGGGAATCCGCAGGCGATGATTCTTCTCGTTCGTTGTGACCCTGCTGGCCTATAATATTATTAGTCTGGTCTTATTGTGCTATAGCTTATAACCTATAGATGCAACACTCAATAATCTTTTCTACACTATATAGCACAACTGTTGCCCTCTATCTGCGGTTTCTTATGACACACAAGCAACAGTCACCTGCATGATGTCATGCCATGACTCCGAGGTACCTTTGATCCATCATGTATTCGACACATTCTCCGGGAAATAATTATGATATGAATGTACGTACATACAATGCACCAGCCAAGTCATATGTATACGACTGCAGTACATTTTTATCCGTCATAGGCTGAACTTGTTTAGCGTTTAATTGGATTGTAGCCAATTCAGCGAGGCCCAAAATCCTACAGATCTCAATTTTCTGACATTATGGTTGAAAAATTGTATTTATATAGGCTTTCAATATGATATTTAATATTCTCGTCTTCCTTTGCATTCCACTGCTTCACTCTTCAATCCTTAATGCGCATGCGCGTTATCATGCGACTGAACCATACCTTTTTTTGCTTCACACGGCCCTCCATCCTTCCGGCCCGACACCAATCCGACCCTCCTTCAGTCCATCCATCCCTCCCTCCATCCATCCATCCTTCGCTCCATCCCTCATTCCAACCTACCATCCTTCCCATTGCTTCGACATTCGAAGAAAACGAGCGGTTACTCAGCCGAAAACGTCGTCTTTTCGGCTGGCGTTTCAACGGCGGCGGCGGCGCTGACGTTTCGGCGTGTCGAGTTAATGCCCACGCGATGGGCCAGAATTATTTATGAGTCGTTTCGGCGATATGGATGGCCCCGCCTGTAAGGCCAGCCAGTCTAATTATGATACGTGGCGCTCGTTCATGACGTCGGCTTCCCGCCTTTCCAGCGCCGTCCAATCAATAATCCATTTCGTCTGACGTCGTCTGTGTGTGCAGTTTCTGTTTAACGACGCTCTGTCGTGGAAACTATGATTGGCGCTGCCCTCCTGCGTGTACAGGCTTGGGACTGGCACAAAATGGCGACCTCGGCGACGATGGCTCGCGTGATTATCTCAGCATGTTGGGTTAAACGTTGAAGGTGTAAGTGATTTACGACAATGAACTGCTAGGTCGCATGAAATTTGACTATTAAGACTGCGCACCATGCTCTGTAATGGCGTCGTTATAAGGACGTAAAATAACAAGCAGAAAGAAGAAGAAGAAGAAGAAGAAGAAGAAGAAGAGAAGAAGAAGAAGAAGAAGAAGAAGAAGAAGAAGAAGAAGAAGAAGAAGAAGAAGAAGAAGAAGAAGAAGAAGAAGAAGAAGAGAAGAAGAAGAAGAAGAAGAAGAAGAAGAAGAAGAAGAAGAAGAAGAAGAAGAAGAAGAAGAAGAAGGAAGAAGAAGAAGAAGAAGAAGAAGAAGAAGAAGAAGAAGAAGAAGAAGAAGAAGAAGAAGAAGAAGAAGAAGAAGAAGAAGAAGAAGAAGAAGAAGAAGAAGAAGAAGAGAAGAAGATAGAAAGAAGAAGAAGAAGAAGAAGAAGAAGAAGAAGAAGAAGAAGAAGAAGAAGAAGAAGAAGAAGAAGAAGAAGAAGAAGAAGAAGAAGAAGAAGAAGAAGAAGAGAGAAGAAGAAGAAGAAAGAAGAAGAAGAAGAAGAAGAAGAAGAAGAAGAAGAAGAAGAAGAAGAAGAAGAAGAAGAAGAAGAAGAAGAAGAAGAAGAAGAAGAAGAAGAAGAAGAAGAAGAAGAGAAGAAGAAGAAGAAGAAGAAGAAGAAGAAGAAGAAGAAGAAGAAGAAGAAGAAGAAGAAGAGAAGAAGAAGAAGAAGAAGAAGAAGAAGAAGAAGAGAAGAAGAAGAAGAAGAAGAAGAAGAGAAGAAGAAGAAGAAGAAGAAGAAGAAGAAGAAGAAGAAGAAGAAGAAGAAGAAGAAGAAGAAGAAGAAGAAGAAGAAGAAGAAGAAGAAGAAGAAGAAGAAGAAGAAGAAGAAGAAGAAGAAGAAGAAGAAGAAGAAGAAGAAGAAGAAGAAGAAGAAGAAGAAGAAGAAGAAGAAGAAGAAGAAGAAGAAGAAGAAGAAGAGAAGAAGAAGATAAGAAGAGAAGAAGAAGAAGAAGAAGAAGAAGAAGAAGAAGAAGAAGAAGAAGAAGAAGAAGAAGAAGAAGAAGAAGAAGAAGAAGAAGAAGAAGAAGAAGAAGAAGAAGAAGAAGAAGAAGAAGAAGAAGAAGAAGATCTGTCCCTTAAGCTAGCGCCTGAGGCAGCCATGGTATAAAGAGTTAGGGACTTAATTTTCTTAGCCTCAGCATATATGAAGGCGGGTGGCCAATCCACTCCCTAGCCGTCTCATCAGCCCTTGGCATCGACACTGTACAACTCGAATGCGTTGAGGCGATTTGCTACGTTGCTAAAGGATCTCTGCTCGGTACAGAAACATTCTCAGCCAAGCAATCAAATCCGTCTGGAGAAAGCGCTTCTAAAAGATTCTATGGAGAGAAAACTACATATTAAGGAAAAACATATTCTCGTAAGCAGAGCAGCAGATGATGGAAACATTAAATTTTAGTGAATATTCCGTCCATTAGTCGTAGTTTATGTACACCCTCAGACGATAAGATTTCCTCTTTGCCTCCATATGAATTTGACATTGAAATTCTTGATTGACATAGGCTTTGCTCAAAATACAATTGTTCTGCTATAGTAAGAATTCGACAACGTACAGGGAGAAGCGAAATTCAAGATCATTCTTGTGGCTTAACTCTTGAAGCGACCTCCACACAACAACAACAATAGCAACAACTGTAGGATTTCGCCTTTTGAATTAAGTCAGTTGATGACCATCCAAATTGTTGTTGCCTTTCCAGCCATTCGTTTGCTTCAATTGGCATTGTCCTGTATTTTAAAGGAAAGACTAAGTAATACTGAAATGCAAGAAATCAATGGAAAAATCAATATTTTCATATCTTTTTCAGAGGATCATGATATCTCATTTCCTTTGGTGATATATTATGCCTATCTGTTGGTTGGCAAACTCAGCTGAGCCCCTTGTCTCCGATGTGACGACGTCACATCTGATGGTGACCGGACAATTCGGCGCCGGACAATTCGGTGCCGGATGAGTTTGTAAGTATATTTAGACCAGATATCGGTATGTAGTAACTGACATTTTTAAAATATTCAGAATGGAGCGAAATAGTATTCTCCATATAATCGAGCACATGTTTGGTCATTGTAGAGTCATAGTCAACACATAGGGACCGTGTCACCTTCTAACTAGAATAGTCGTCCACTGTAGAGAAAGCTAAAGAATATTACAAATTACATCGATTTCGATTTCTTACTCACATAGTATTTACTAACGGCAGTAGAAGTTGATAAATCCATATCTTAATGTTACTGTACTCTTTAATCGCAATTACTCAAAGTAGTATCTTAGGGCGGTTGTCTTCACCAGTCTTTATAATAACCAGACATGTGCAGGGTAATAAGGAGAATACTATTTCGCTCCCATTCTGAATATTTAAAAAATACCAGTTACTACATACCGACATCTGGTCTAAATACACTTACAAACTCATCCGGCGCCTAATTGTCCGGCGCCAAATTGTCTGCGCCGAACTGTCCGACGCCGAATTGTCCGGGAACCCATCTGATGGACCATATCCTCGAAATCCATACATACTGGGTGAAGGCTGAAGTTTAGCCATGTGAGCTAAGCTGTTCACCTGTTCACGACTGAAAAAGTTCGCCAACCGAGCCATAGCCCACACTGCCCACGTGTATTGAACGACCTACATGTACTTATTGAATTAAAGTATTTATAGCACATTATCAGCGTCATCATCGCTGTCATCGTCACCGTCTTCGTCATCGTCGTCGTCGTTATCGTCATTGTCGTCGTCGTCATCATCTTCATCTTCATCGGCACCGTCATCGTCATCATCATCAGCAGCAGCAGCAGAGCATCATCATCATCATCATTAATTCTTCATCATTAGCTGCAACAAAAACAGCGGTTACTGTTGCAAATACCGATAGTCAATGTCTCGTACAGCGAGGGTTAAATGTCTCACTATACGAGACATTTACCATCAGTGCAATGATAAGAGATGTAGAGATCGTTCGGTGGTTGATCTTGATCCGACTGTTACTGTAGTTCAATGTAGAAACTCCGCTAATCGTCATTAACTTCGGCCAGTTTCCTTTCACTCTTACAGATTGAACAACTGAACCAAATTAGTCAGATTAGGTTCAGTTATGTAAGTTCAAATATTAGAAACTACCTTTGTGGTTATTAAGTGGTGTTATTGAAATGTTCATATCATATGCATGATGCAGTGCTTTGCATAATTTCTATTGACTGAACTTCAGTGAAGCTGGAACCTAGAATTGACCTTTTCTGGTTAAGACTGAGCCAGACCCCGCGGAAGCATTGATTGTTGTGGGGCAGGGCGATATGTCCAACATATTAGATCGATGCTGACTAATAATATAAATGAATCCCCTTCAACTCATTTACATTGTTTCGTCTGTAAGTCAGTCAGTCAGTCAGTCATTGCGTTTCATTCGTCGCTTAATTCATTACCTGTTCACTGGAAGAAGGAAATGTGAGTAAATGGAGATAATGTCCTCGCAATGTTGGGAACAGACCGACATCAACAGCCAGACTATAGACCAGACCACTCAGGAAGTTAGGATTAAATCATGGAAAACCATCAGTTCGTAGCAGACAATGCAAGTCAAGGCCAGATCGCTTATAATTAAATTATGGAAGACCATCTGTTGAGGGCAGACCAGACCAGACAGGGCTAAACCAGACCAGGCAAGGCCAAACCAGACCAGGCAAGGCCAAACCAGACCAGGCAACACCAAAGCAGACGAGACCAGGCAACACCAAAGCAGACCAGACCAGGCAAAGCGAAACCATAGCCGATCATTTAGTGGTAAACACAATGGACCAGGAGAGCTCAGATAACAACAACACGTCAACGCAGACTATTTGAGATCAGTTCAGAAGAGAGCTGAATAGAAGGAGAACCGACCTTCGTTTGTGTCGTAGATGTAATAGATGCTCATCCATTCGTAATGTTGGATGACAGCCAGCGTTGCCTGATGGTGAAGCGGGCGCATGAAGACCATAAAAGGACTGTTGTTCGTGCCCCAGCCGCTAGGCGGAGTGCTGAGGCTGATGTAAGGGATGTTGTAGATGCGACTGAACGAGTCGGCCACTTGTTGAACGGGTCGTTCGACGAGACCGAACGACGCGAAAATCCCGTAAGACAACGCCAAACACACTGCAAGAGCAGACAGAAAGACCGAAAGATCTCTCAGCTATTCATGACAAGTACCTTCGTTGGCAATTGTCTTAAAATGGTATAACATCACTCATCATTACATCGTATTGCCTAGCATTACTTAAGATCAAGAAGCGCTTGAACATAACGTCCACTCAGTTCTTCCATTATTACGGTTAATAAATGATAGACGGCCATTACGTACAGTATCTCTTAGTTACACGTGAGACAATTACTACAACTATGAGGCCTTCTATAGCGCTATTATATTGAGAAGCAGGAACCGAGCGATGGCCCTGCACAACAATCGATCTCCAAGAAATGTTCTCTAATTCCTGTTCAGTTGTTACGAACGGTTTTTATGAAAGACAGAAACTGATTAGAGCCAAGAAGAGTCCAGAAAGTCGCCCTCTGGCGTCAGATTTGATGAATTGCCTGAGCGATTGCCAAGACTCCAACGCATCACTGCTGCAATTCGGACTGGAAATATGTTACGCCTCTCGGCCGCCAGAGGCGTCACCGACGAATCGACCGACGATGATAGGCATCATTATCGTGCAACGACGATAGCGTTCGCTTTGATTGACCTACTCAGAACCCACTGGCACCCAGTAACTTTCCTTATAAGATACGAACATCGAACCCCACGCTAAGGATGGAGGGGTGAAAGAAGGGGAAGGGCAAACAGGAACGAAGAAGCAGTAAATTGCGACTGAAACTGAAATGAGGAAAAGGAAAAGATTAAGAGAGATCGGCAGAAGATTATGTGTAGGCATGGAGGACGGAGAGAAATGGTTAAAGGAAGATAAATGAAATCGAAAGAGAAGGAGAGTGGTGAAAGGAATACGACCATCCCGGTCGTATCAAGATCAAGACTGAAAGAGGAAGAAAAGGGTTGTATGAGAAGGATCCATAGAAACATATTCTGAAGAGGACGGACAGACGTTGCAGTGTAATAAGGACACAGGGAGAGACACAGACAGAGATAGAACATAGAGACAAACACAGAGAGATCGAGAGAGGTGATTAGAGAGACAAAGAGCAGACAGACAGAGAAAGACAACAACAACGCTATATATATATATAGAGAGAGAGACAGACAGACAGACAGACAGACAGAGATAGAGGCAGGGACAGACATAGCCGGAGATTGACACAGAAAGACAGAGATAGAGGCAGACAGAGACACAGATACAGCCAGCTACAGAGTCAGAGAGATAGGCTCAGAGCCGCATCAGGAGAGAGAGAAGGAGAGAGGGAGACAGGCAGATAGACAGACAAACATACAGAGAGAGAGAGAGAGAGAGCTCGAAGATTTCTGAGCAATTTTCTCTGATGAGAATCGGATGGCATTGACATCTGAAGCGAGCGCTGTGATTGAGATATTATTCCCAGAGGCCAAGTACTACGTCCGTCATATTCAGATAACGAACAGAAGGCATCAGCGAACAAAGCTTCATTTCGTTTTAAAAAGGTTTAAAACTTCCAAAGACAGAGACGCACACACAAGTCATACACCCAGTTACTCATACATTTATGTGTACAGGCGTTTGTCTTCATCAATATACATAAATAGGTGTGCATGTACATTACGACCACGTGAATCGGTATGTATACATATACATATATATATATATATATATATATATATATATATATATATATATATATATATATATATATATATATATGGTATGATATGTCACAGTAAAAATTTGTTTTGTGCGCTGGTAAAGGGATCGCTAAGGGTAGAAATATTTGCACGATAACAATGGGTATACAGACAGTTACTGTCGGATCTGTATTTGATTTAGATAACAACACTCGATGAAATGTTACACTAGCATAGAGAACATTCTTACTCTTGAGAATTTTCTACTCAACTTTGGGGATCTTTCGGAGTCCGAACGCAACCATCAATAGGGGCCCATTTAACCCATCACTAGGGACCCATATACATGTAGCCCATCAGAGGGACCCATATTCGTGTAAACCATCATTATGGACCCATATAAATCACGAGCGACTTTGCGATATTCTACTTTATTGAAGGATTGATCGACTGCTATCATCATCACCAGCACCAACCCCATTCTATGTGTCCGAGCAACAGACCTGCGTTCGTAGTTGGCTGCTGATGCAGGTGCTCTGTCATCATCTATCTTTGAGGATGCAATTCAAGTGGGATGATTTACACCATAGATTTGGAAATGTCCAGAGACTTCCAACCAAACACTTGGCAACGGTAACACGGTTACTCGTCCCGCGGCTCGAACACCCGATAATATATTTGGGTGATGTCATCGTCTATTCTAAGCAGACTAGAATTATAATACACCATATGCAGACGACCCCTCCCCACTGCCAGAGTGGGGGGCGTGATGCCGTGCAATGTTAGACCATCCACTCTGCCGGATGACTTACAGAATACTTACTATATATAGAATACGGTTTTGTTGGGTTAGCTAACTTAGCTAGGAAAGAGCATAGCATATGATTCAAACGACATTGGATCTACATACATGTAGATAGCACAAGCCACTATATAGTCATTCACGTAAATATCCAATTGCCAATTATATATTACTCTAATAATAGAGGGAAATTTAAATCTTTCGACCATTCCATCGACAGTTTAGCACGTCAACCATCATCACACGTTCTATATTGAAAATAGGATTCAGCTAATAACCCATAATTCCATAGTTTTGATAAAAAATTGAGTGTAATCAGTCGTTTCATTTCTGAAAATGTTTTTAGGAACTCGTCATTGCGAAGAACAACGATATTGTCGGAAAGCAGTTTTTCGGAAAGAGTTCTCCTAAATATACCAGAATAGTAGCCCCATTTGCTAATCGAGTGCATTGTTGAATGCACTGCACCTAAATGTGTTTCTGAGAAATTACTCCAGAATGACAGAGAAGTATAATAGATCCTTCTGAGCCACTGGACGTACAAAGAGGTATACGCACACGGACAAGCAGCCATACGCACACGGACAAACACACGAACACGCATACGCAGACGGACAAGCACACAGACACGCATACGCACACATACAAGGACACATACGCGCACATAAAAAGACACATATGCACACATACACACATACAATGACACGCACACATACACGCACACATACAAGCCACAGACACGCACACATACGCATCCACAAACACGCACACATACATGAACACATACAAAGACGCATACGCACACATACAAGCACAAAGACACGCACATACACACACAAACATACACGCACACGGACACGCACACATACTCACATAGACACGCACACGGACACGCCCACCATTGGCGGAACGGCGTGGGCTGGCCCTTCCCCCCTCCCCTAAGGAGGCGCGTTCATCAAAGGAACGGCCGTAGGTCGTAAAGTTGACGAAATGTATACGGTAAAGGAACCCATACACAGACATCGTTTAAATACGCGCCAACAGTGGATCGTGTAACTTAGGCTCCACATAAATGCAATTCCTCCAATTCTATCATCTAAAAACAAACGATGCTTAGGCCTCGTGCGGAATTTGACTTACTTACTTACTAAAGGACATTAGACGATTGCTTATCTATAAAACTTTGGAAAATAGCGACGGTCTTTTAGTATCTATGACGAACTCGAAGCATAAACTGATCGCTTCGCGATATTATACGAAAAGTAACGACATGTGCCGCTCCACCGTATACGTAAAAGAACGCGATTTTGGCGAAACGGTAAAATCGGCCGAGAATTCCGAACCGGATCTCAAAGATATCGTAAAGTCGCCAACGATGGGCGAAACGGAAATTGTTGAAGGTTCATCGAAAGAAGAATTGTCCGATTCGAGCGGATGGCAGCGATGACGAGAAATTCGTCTCCGCCGCGGACATTTTAGCTGAATACAGATTAAAATGCGCTAGGAAGGAAAATGAAACTCTGAAAACGATGTTGATATGCAGACATTGTCGTTCGGGCGGCGTTGAATCCATGGCTCTGCTTTGCGCTCACATCGTGTGCTGCGAAAATTGCGCGGATATACTGGACTCGTGTCCTCTGTGTTCGGAGCGTATATTGGGAACGGTCAGAATTTATATGGTCTAAGAGTATATAAATTCATTTCGGATCGCGAAACATTCACTCTCGAGCATGGATTCAACTTGGCAACACCCGTTTTCAGCAATAATAAGCGGCCCGGGCGGGTCGGGAAAGACGCGGTTTACTCTTAGATTCATCGATCACTTACCGCATATGGTGAAACCCGCGATCGATAAAATTCTATGGTGTTACCGAATGTGTCGAGAAATATTTGACGGATATCCGCAAATTCAGTTTCATGAAGGTCTGCAGGACTTGAATATTTTCGATGGCAAAGAGAGAACTCGTTTTGAACGATTTGACGAGCGAGACCGACGAACGCGTTACAAAAATATTTACCAAGAAACATCACAGAAACGTTTCCGTCTTATTCCTGACGCAAAAGTTATTCTACAAAGGCAAGCATACGCGAACGATAAGTCTGAACGCTCATTATTTGGTTCTCTTCAAAAACGTTAGAGATTCCACGCAAGTTGCGAATTTGGCTAGGCAAATGTTTCCCTGAAAGTCCAATTTCATGTTGGAGGCCTTCGGCGACGCTACCATGGCGCCTTTCGGTTATCTATTGGTTGATTTAAGACCGGATAGCGACGAGAGATGTCGATTAAGGACGAACATTTTTCCGGGCGAGAAACCTTACGTCTACGTTAGAAAGTAAAAACTATATAGCTATTCGGGAGCAAGGTTCTGTAGTCATTCGATAAAAATGTCTTCGAGATTGAAGAAGTATTTCGCCAAATTGACGTTACTGAAGGAAGCGACTGCCAAAACGAGGAGAAACATCCTGAAAGATTTCAGCAAAGGTCTCTTGCATCGCTTGTGCAAGTGCGCCAAAAATGTTTTAAAAGGTTTCCGATCACAAAAACTTAGAAGAGCAAACTGAAGCGTTTTAAGAAGAAGATGCGGCAACTGGCGTCGAAGAAAGTTCGCGTAGAATCGAAAAAGGAAAAAGGAGAACTCGTTTTGAAGAATACGACTATTCCTAAAACGCACGTCATCGACTTGGTTAACGATCTCATGAGAAAAAGAACTTCGACGTGCATGCCCAACGGATGGTTTCGCCGACGATTTAAAAGATCACAACATACCACACGAGCTAATCGGGAACGAAAACAGATGGAACTATATTAACGCATCGTCGAACTCTGCCGAGTCAGTAACTCCGATCACCGTACGAAGATCGACCGCATCGTCGAGCGGACGCAAAAAGCAGCGAAAAACGTTGAAGTGGGCTCTTTACTGATGGAGTCGTATTTCGATCCGAAGCATCCGGCCAGTTTCGCATGCGTGGAAACGTTCAAGAGACATTTAAAAGAGCGAATTAAATCTAAAGATTTGAAAACTTGGGTATCGGATAAAGGCGCTTATACTTTGCATAAACCCGTAGGATTAAAATTTAGACGTAGAAAAACTTTTCGCCGTAGGCATAGACTATTTGTGGCAGGCCGATTTGGCCTACGTTTCTTCTCTGTCAAAATATAACTATAAAAATAAATATCTGTTAACGTGCATCGATGTGTTTTCCAAATACGCGAGAGTTCTCCCGCTTAAATCAAAGACAGGACCCGCGCTGTCCGAAGCTTTTCGACGATGTTGAACGATGGATCGCACCCCGCTCACCTGCAGACCGATAAAGGCACCGAATTTCTCAATAGATCCTTTCAGACTCTGCTGCGCATAAATGCCATTCTTTTCCACACTTCCGAAAACAAGGATATCAAAGCGGCCGTCGTAGAGAGATTTGATCGTACCCTCAAAACCAAAATGTGGAAATATTTCACGCACGAAAACACGCATCGATACGTCGACGTTTTGCCGGATCTCGTATATTCGTACAACGAAACGTTTCATAGAAGCATAGGCAGGGCTCCGGCTCGTGTATCCCTAGAAAACGAAGAAGTCGTGAGAAAGCGCCTATTCGGCGAAAAGAAGAGACCGCCGATTTGGAAGTACGAGAATGGCGATAAGGTGAGAATAAGTAAGGCCAGAATAGCGTTCAAAAAAGGCTACCTACATGCGTAGTTGGAAGAAATTTTCGCTATATCGGGTCGAATAATTTCCGATCCCGTAACGTACGAATTGATGGATTACAACGGTGAGGAAGTAAAAGGTAAATTCTATCAAGAAGAATTGCAACGCGTTTCTAAAAAGGACGACATTTACAAAGTGGAAGCGAAATTAGAAAGTCGCAAACGAGGCAAAAAAATTGGAATATTTTGTAAAGTGGAAAAGTTACGACGACAGTTTTAATTCTTGGACTTTTGATATATTGGAGAGTTAAACGTCTTTCGCTTCAGATCGATCGCGTATACGGTTGGTGTAGGATGGCTCACTTGTATCTCACGTTACCGAGCAACAGCTCCGCGAACTACTATCCGGATAATCAGATCACGGGATTTACCACGAGATTAGAGAAAGCCGTATCTCTGTCCGGCGATTAGAAAGTCGGTTTGGAATAATAACACTTCCATGGAGAAATAAGCGAAGGCGCGAGTCTTATATTTTCACCGCCTCTATGTTCTATGTTGGGCATCGAGTCGCGTCAGAATCTCATACAACATTTTGAGTCGCAGTTGGAAGAATTTATTCAGAGGGGAAGGTAGAGTTCACTATTCTCAATCTGCTGTACAAAACGGCAAGCAGATTTACTTACATCACACTATACGTCTCCCGGTCGGATTCTACGAATCGCCTTCCAGCCTCGTGCATTTTATAAAATATAATATACAAGAATTTGCGAAAAAGTCGGAACTCAAAGACTTTCCGACCTTTAGTTATAGCGTCGTAACGAAACGCTTCCACGGAGAAATAAGCGAAGGCGCGAGTGTTATATTTTCACCGCCTCTATGTTCTATGTTGGGCATCGAGTCGCGTCAGAATCTCATACAACATTTTGAGGACGAGCCGTTAAGTTTTAGATCGGTTAGCGCGAGTGACGTAATCCGAGGATTTTATTCCGTTTTCGTCTACTGCAACTTCTTGGAACACGTTATGGTCGGAGAAACCAAAGTTCCTCTGCTTCGTATAAGGTTTTCGGGAAAAAACGGCGATATCGTCCACACCACGTACGAAAAGCCTCAATACGTACCCTTACAGCAGAAACATTTCTATTCTATCGTGATAGATATAAGGAACGACGTCAGCCTACCTATACCATTCGAAACCGGGAAAGTGTTGATAACGCTTCATTTCAGATTGCACAAAATCCCATATATATTACAATGAAAAGACAATTTTGTTGCGACGCGAGTCGCTTTGCGTACGAAGACTATTATTCTCAACAGAGCGGGAGCGGAATGCCCGTTTTCCAAGGCTCTCGCATGCAGCGCGGACACGGACTGGGAAGCATTCTCAGCGGATTCTTCAAATGCACCTGGCCTTTAATTCAAACCGGAGCTAAAGCTTTCGGAAAACAGTTCTTAAGAACTGGTTTGCAGATAGCCAACGACGTTGTGGATGGGCAAAATTTCAAAAAGGCTAGCAAATCTCGTATTCCGGCCGGTATAAAAGAATTTGTGTCGACCAACCATTTCAATAATCAAAGTGGTAGCGGCGGTAAGAGACGCAAGATACCCTTAAAGAGATTAAATAAAAAGCCTAAGCTCGATATATTCGACGAGGAATAATGGCCTTCGTTCACCCGCAGTGTTGCGAATGCACCAAGAGCGAATTGGATCTCTTCGTCGTACCTCCGACGCAGACCAGCATCGAAAGGGGGACTTTTGTGGAATATAATCCAATTTCAACAATTTCTCAAGGAAATCCTATCGAATTCAGCATTACCGGTGCCGGACAAGACTATTTGGATTTGTCGACCACTTACCTTAAACGATACTCTCATCACCGATTCGAACAATACTTACGCTAACAGAAGTTATACAGATCCGCGGCGCCAAATATTCTTAACTCACCTCGGCGCTGTATTACAAAGACGTGCAAGGCACCTGAAAAATGCTAATCCGCACGACGACGCCGCTCTAAACTCTAGATTTAAGAAACGTAGCGCATTACCCAACGAAGGAAAGGTCGTGGACATTTTGGGATGCATTCACAGCGACCTGTTTTTCCAAGATCGATTCCTTCCTAACGACGTTAATATAATGATGCGACTCGTCAAAAATAAAGATCTATTCTGTGAAAATTCCGATTCGAAGAGTCGTATGTAAAACATTTACCGTGCCAACCGGAAATTTGGATGCAACTCAAGAAAGCTCTTTCTCCGGACAGTTGCCTACCAGAATAGTCATCGGATGCGTGGACAATGACGCGTTTAACGGAAACTACAAGAAGAATCCATTCAGATTTAAGCATATGAATCTGACTCAGCTAAAAGTATACTTGGATGGTCAGCAACAATCCGTGAAATCCGTCGAAGCCAACGTTGCCAATAATCAGTTTACCAACGCATACGCCACGCTATTCATGGGAACCGGAAAGTGGATGCGAGATGAAGGAAACGAAATTAGCAGAGAAGACTTTCCTGGCGGATACGCTCTCTACGCCTTGGATCTGACTCCGGACCTCTACGAGGGCGATCATTTCAATTTGATTAAACACGGAAACGTTCGACTGGATATGAAATTTTCTCAAGCTTTGGCCAATACGATAAACGTCATAGCCTTCGCCGAGTTTGAAAATATCTTTGGGGATTGACAGGTTCAGGGACGTAGTTTTCGATTACAAAAACTGAAAATGGACGGATCCAGAATTAAAACGTTACTTCGACGCGATGCGAAATGCGCGTCGGTGTTTGCCGAAGTATTCGCGCGCTATCGTCTACCGAAATCTATACCGAGACCGGCTCTACTCGTTTGCAATACCGATCCTCACTACGAAGCCGGACAACATTGGATCGTTTTGTACGTGGAGAATTCTTCGTACGGGGAATATTTCGACTCGTTCGGCAGACCGCCAGAAAATGACTTTAGATATTTTTTGAACAGGCATTGCGAACATTGAATTTTTAACGATAAACATTTACAAAGTTCCGTTAGTCGTTTCTGCGGACACTATTGCATTTTCTACTGTTTGCATAGATGTAGAAATAAAAATCTTACCGCAATCACTAATACGCTTACTTCGGATACCGGACTTAACGATCATTTGGTTCATAATTACGTGTGTAAGAAGTTTGCCAATAAAATTTATTGAAGCGTTTCCGTCATTCTTTTAATGTTTAGAAGTTAGAAATTGCCCAAGCGCGTAGGCGATATTATATTTACGCTCGCCAGTTGTAGCGGATGTTGGCTTTTGCCATAGGCGAATATTCCCACGAGAGCGTTTCTTCGATGGGGGCGCCGCCCTAGGAGAGGGGTAGGGCCAGCCGCCGCCGTTCGGCCAATGTTGGGCGTGTCCGTGTGAGTGTCTATGTGAGTATGTGTACGTGTCCGGTTGCGTGTCTGTTTGTGTGTATGTGTGCGTGTCTTTGTGCTTGTAAGTGTGCGTATGCGTCTTTGTATGTGTTCGTGTATGTGTGCGTGACTGTGTGCGTATGTGCGCGTGTGTGTGGGCATGTCATTATATGTGTGCGTATGTGTCTTTGTATGTGTGCGTATGCGTGTCCGTGTGCTTGTCCGTGTGCATATGCGTGTCCGTGTGCTTGTTCGTGTGCGTATGGCTGCTTGTCCGTGTGCGTATGCCTATTTGTACGTCCAGTGGCTCAGAAGGACCTCTTATATCACTACTGAGAGAGCATTAATTATCACATAGTTTTACTGACGAATTTGAACGTTGATCCTGCGATTCATGGGTCTATTCGACGATGTATGTTCGTCGGTGAAATGTCACCAATGCATTCATTTAGTTCATGTATGAATGCGTTTATATATAAGTACATAAAAATATATAGTATTATATATATGTATATATATATAATGCAGCCTAGGTGCAGTATGTAGTCTGTATTGTGCATTAGATATCAAGCATTTCTGTCGATGCTCTTCTGATGTTCACTCATGTGTACAACGTCTTCATTTGAGCGTGAACAATAGAATGTGACAGGCCATAAAAGGCAGTGGGAGATGATCGCTCAAAGCAAGCGACTTGATTATTGATGAATAGACTCACAATCATGATTTAAAGTTGCACATCTAAAAAGTTTATAATATTATATCCAAAAGAGTATAACATAATATAACAACACAACATAGGCCTAACATGTTTAATAGATCGTATCTGTGTAAGAACCACTCCTTTTTCATCCTTTGTTTACTCGTTACTTCTTTCTAATCGCCAAATTTCTTTAGTTTTCAATAGATCATGCAACTGCCCAAGAAGAGAATACGACAGCATCAAGTTACACTGGAAGACAAAGACGAGAGGACGGCGAATTTTGCTTTGTGTATATTTTGTCATTCTGTCTCATGGTGATGATCATTCGTGAAATACATGTAATCTAAGTGACGATAAGTTTTAGTCCTCAAGATTTTACAACCAGTAATTAAGTCGCCAACATTTTCTCAAGACGTCAATCAGTAAATCGCCCTTTCAGTCGACTTTCTCATTTATTTTGCCTCGTATTTAGTCTCTTGTCACTCTAAGCATCTCTTAACTTCTGTATTTGTCTTCTCACTCCATGTCTAAACAGACTATTCAAAGGAAGGGAGACCGCCTGTGCTGGATATGTTGAGTGTAATTGTTTTTTTTATTGCTGCGCATAATTTTTATATCGTTTCTATGTTTACATATTGTTTATAGTCTTAAAATCATACGTCCTGCAAGTTACATAAATCCTGGTCAGAGAAATGTGGTAACTGATTGTGTACCTATTTTGTACCATTTGAACAGGATGGCTATATCTGCTGACCTGTGTTTAATATGACCATGAGTGAACACACACCAAATCCCAGCCACAATCTAGCAATGTTGTTATTTTTAGGTTCACACTCTGTTTTAATGCACAAATAATTGCGTGGAGCTTCTGCGGCCGAAACTTCAGTCTCTCAACGCACGGAAAAATAACTTGTCTTTGGCAATATCATTAAATTGCTGGCTTTGCATGTGTCCTGAATAATTTTCACGTGTCATGTTTCTAGTTCAACTCTGGTCATGACGACCCCAATGTTCGTTTTGCACGAGTATCGCCGCAGTCAAATTCATTTGGAACCTGGGTCAAAGCATGCTCGTCTTATATGCGCTCAATCTTACGACGTTCTCTTACTAAAGAGCATAACTGGAGTCTTCTGTGTATCCTCTCTACAATGTAAATAATCGTCGTCGAAATGGGTTTGGCTATAATTCGATATCAGTAGGCCTAACCACAAAAATCAAGTTGAGAATGATGATCCAACTGCTCCCCCGAACCAACTATTTTAAATTTAGATCATTTCCTGTACATAGTTATTCCTGTTGATTTCGTATAACTTCCAGATCCTGTGGAGTTCTTAGTCGGTTTCTTTGTTTTATACTTGCAGTCCACATTGGCAATAACCATGGTGACCAATGCGCAACACAAGAAAAATTGTGACCTTCAATCTTATGATCGGGAGGACTGAAGCAAGTCGTCCAATTACGGACTGTCTTGAAGATATGATGTCTTTATCACTGGAAAACAGGAAGAAGTTCATAAATCATAACTAGTGAACGACATTAATAAACGTCGATGCGATGAGCGATAATGGAAGAATGTTTCAATGTCGACATTTTCTGCGGACGTCTAGGAAATTAAGAGCGATCAATAATACCAGAGAAGATGTTCAGGAGACCCGATTGTCGTTTGCGAATTCAGACGAATTCAGACGAATTTACACGGATTCACACGAATTCACACGAGTTCACTCCGGTCATTGACAACTGAGTCAGTTTAGTGACAATTTATTCAGCGTTTTTGCTTAATCATTATTCCTGTCATGGGAGTTGCCATTTTTAAAACAGAACCAATCGCCTCGATAAGAAAGACTGCGTTTCATCGATTGCAATTTTTAATTACATTTGTACTGAGCGCGAAGTCAGAGCAAAATCTTAATCTGAGGGGATTCTATGGATGACACGCGTACATGTCTGTATCATATAGTATCATCAGGAGTGTCTTGAATGTATGCATATGTGCATGCATGTAGGCCCCTGTATGTATGAATGTATGCGTGTATGCACATACGTATGCTTGCATGTAGGTATATAAGTTCAGTGTCCATGTATTCATTCATTCACTACGGAAATTTATATAGCGCCCCTTCAAGGTTACCACTCAGGAGCTCTCCCAACTCAACCACGGTTGAACTGAACGGTCTTAAGACAACTATAAAACTTCTCTGAGTGGATCCTAGGCGTAATGTGCAGTGATAACAGGAGCCAAAAAGAGAGAAAGCGCGATGCTGTCTAATTACAGTTCGTGTACAAGGAACAAGGAGTTCACCCTGCGTGGAAGAGCGGAGAGCACATCGTCCCTGCACGACCATGGTAGAGCAACAGAGGTCTTGTAAATACACAGAGGCGGCATCTAATAGGCACCGCCACACCAAAGCAGAAACGCGGTATACAATCCACTGCGGGATTGGGAGTCAATGTATGCACGGCGCGCATTGTTCGCGTGCTTGTATGTTGCATCATGTATGCATTGCAGGCATGCATGCTTGTAGATTATATTTATACGTGTGTGAGTATGCATGCGTGTACGTACGTACACACGCAAACCTGTTCTTTGCTGGATGCCTATATACTGTTTAGGCTTCGATAAGTTAGAGATTGGTTTGCGAAGTACACGATATCGTGCGCTGGACATCTTGGTAATCTAAGGCACTTAAATCACAGCGAAAGTATGTCGGTCGTTGCTTCCATAGCGCAATATTTCCATTCACGACCGAAATCGACCAATTTAAGTCGATATTCCTCATTTTCTTGTGATAATTTGATGGTGATTAAACTTGGGTAGCTGAAAAGAAACGATAATCATCAAGATAATGAATTATTATGATAGTGGCGATGAAAAGAAGATGACTTTGAATGGCGAAATTGATGAAGATGATGAGGATCATCATTAGTTAATAGGGCTGCGGATTTCAATGATTAATTAATGGATTAATCAAAAAAAATTTGTTCGATTAATATTGGTTTTATCGATTCATTTTTTAAAGGCTTTTTCATAATTTCGAGTGGACCATTTTCAGTTATAATGTGAAACGATTGAAAAATAATAATCGCTTAATTTATCATGTAAGACTAAGCAGTCAATACAAAATCTTTGGTGATCCAGAATTATTCACAAATCGCTGAAATAGTAATAAGGCTGTCAGATCACATAATTGGCTTATTAACTGTCACGTGAGCCAAAAGCAGATGGAAAAGTAGAAGTTGCATGGCGAGAATATTGAATGTCTTCTTTAGAGTTTACAGTTTCATCATTGTTAATCAAACACGTCGCTGACGTATCGTCTATGCAATATGTGGAATGAGTGAAGGAAGTAGTTTCTAGAAATAAAGTAGTAAATGACTCAGTGACTATAATATTATTTTAATCGCTTCGGATACTTTATGAATTTAATCGAGAAGCTAAAGTTAAATTTGGAGAATTTATCCAATAATCTTTTTTCGGGTATCACACAATGGATAAGATTGGATCAACAAAAAATCAACTGGATTCACTGGAGATTAGATTTGGCTCTCAATAGATAAGATTAGATTGAAATATGTTAGACTGGATCCAATATAGATAGATTCGATCCAAAGAACATAGTAGATTTGATCCATAATTAGATTGATTCCTGAAAAAACGATCAGCTGAAGGAACTGAACGAAGGAATGACGTCCCATGAAATTCCTAGCCACAGCCAGAACAAATTCCTAATACAAAAGGTCACCCTGTCTCACATGCGCGAAATGGCCTTGCAGCGGGCAGGGACAAACCCCAACACGTTCAAGCTTTGTCATCGGTATTTAAATCACGGTCTACATACATGTAGCCTACGACCGTATACGGTAACGTCACATATAATATAATATAATATAAATATAATATAAGTAGTAGGAAAGTGAATAAACTAGGACAATTGACCAATATTATGGTCAATTCACCACCTAATAGGTTATAAAACCTATTATTAACCTATAATTAGGTTACAAAATCACCAAAAATCACAACAACCCACATCATGGTTCTAATACCAACCAAATAGGCCACCATAAAATTGAAAAATTAGCCACAATTCATGCACAAACCAAAGCCCCCGGTCAAAACGTCCGCCAATAGGTCAAAAGTCACGGGAATTTCCAATAGTTTCGATGATGAGTCATCACGTGGCCACCAAGTCTTCATTATCAACCCAGGAAGTAAATGACTCAGGATGACACAACCATTTCACCAGCGACTTGTTACCGCGTTTCCTGATAACTTTTTCTATTCTAAATATTTCTACAGTAGTCTTCTGTAGCTCCTGTTCGTAAAACGAGCCCTGTATTTCCTCACCATTATAATCAGTGATCTTATAAGTTGGTGGATCCGTGTATTGAATCTTTGAAATTGTGAAGATCTCTTCCGTCCATCTCGGTGTAAAACCTTTTTCATAGATGTTCTTCTTCTTCGTTATTCTAACTTTATCACCGATCGAAAACCTGGGTATAATAGGTTCCGAGATCTCATCACCGTATAAGTTCATCCAAACTACCTTTTCATTCATTTTCAAACTAGCTTTAGAGGGTGTCATTTTAATGGAAGAATGCCTAGTTTCAATGTAATTACGAACCTATTCATCCAACACATCGATATATCGTCTAGTTGAAGTAGCTGTACAATACTTAAACATTTTTTCACGCATTGTTCTATTCCAACGCTCAACAGCGCACGACTTTTCTTCGTTCTCCGTAGAATACAACTCGACTAATTTCTTAACGTCTTTATTATATAATTCTTTACCTTTATCCACCCAAGCCTTGCCTGGTCTTCTACCGCTCTCGAATATTTTCACGAAGCCACTAGCCGTAGATTTTCCACTTTTATCATTTAATGGTACAATCCAACCGTACTTGGAAAACACACCTATTACGGTTAGTAAGTATTTCACGCCATCGTTATCTTTAGCGGAACTCTGCATATCGACTAAATCCGCAGCCCATATTTCATCTATTCTTTTACCTAGAAGTATAAGAGGGTTAATCGTAGGAAAGTCCGGATGCGGTAAGACGACTTTATTGTTGAACCTACTTCTATAACCTGGATGGCTAGACTACGACAATCTGCAGGTATTCGGAAGATCTCTCTTTCAACCAGAGTATAAAATACTCAAGCAAGCATTTGAAGAAAAAATACCGAAAGAATCCATCATCGGGCTATTCAATTGCCAAGACGAGACCATGAGACTAAATGTTCCGCCGGCCTTAGTAGTTGAGGCAATGGCTAAACGCTTGTATATGAAATCTGATAGCTGCTGTAAGTTCTTTGAATCATCGGAAGATGTGCCAGACCTTAGAGACTTGAATCGTGAAAAGAAAAACTTGATGATTTTTGATGATCTACGGTTAGAAAAGCAAAACAAATGTGAGACCTACTACATCCGGGGAAAGCATAGTAACGTTGATTGCTTCTACCTCGCTCAAAATTATTTCAAACTACCTAGACAAACGATCAGAGAGAATGCAAACTTTATCTGCTTGTTTCCTCAAGACCAGAAAAATATTAATCACATTTATCACGATCACGTAAGTACAAACATGTCTAAGGATGAGTTTAAGAAACTATGTAAAACAGCCTGGGAGCAACCTCTTGGATTTGTGGTGATAGATCAGTCTAGTAATAAGAATAACGGCAAGTATAGATGCGGTTTTGATGAATTCTACATTTCAATATAAAAAAAAACTTTGATATTATAAAAATGGAATCGCTACTACAAAAGATTGCAGACTACACCGAAAGGATCGCTCGTTACACAGAGCCAAAGTCATCGTTTTGCATATTATTGAGTGACAAGAGTTCGCGAATAAGGACTCGATTCAATCCGTTGATTCAGTTCGATAAAGATAAAAAGTACGAGATGGCTCTTGTCAATCTGGAAACATATTTTTCATTCCCAACCATCGATGAGACTAACAACAACTTTACGTATTCGCCGAATGGTGGCGGTATGTGGGTTACTACAACCATTCCCGAAGGCTACTATGAAATTACAGATATTAACAGATATTAACGAATACGTCCAGAGAATCATGAAAGAAAACGAGCATTATAATATGGTAAACGAACGAAGAATACAATATTAAGATAGAAGCAAACAGCAATACGTTAAAGACTGTTGTACATCTAGCGGATAATTACATGGTTGATTTTTGGGCGTTGAACTCTATCGGAAAAGTCTTCGGTTTCGATAGACGGCGTTATTCAGCGGGTTACCAGGAATCGGAGAATATAGTAGACATAATGAGTGTCAGTAATCTGAGGGTAACGAGCGATATTATCGGAGCATCTTATAACAACGAAACGACTGATAACATTATTTATTCCTTTTTCACAAATGTAGGGCCTGGGTACAAGATTATCGAAACGCTTAGGAATTTGATATATCTTCCAATCACTCTATCCACTATTTCGATAATGGAAACGTCTCTCACCGATCAAAATGGCCAACTAATTAATCTACGAGGTGAGGAATTATCGATACGGTTTCATTTAAGAGAGGCTTAACAATTTTTTATAGTCCTATATTAAATGAGTCGATACACGAATGTTAAAGTTAATATTTCGGAGGGACAAAAAGACATAATTAAAAGATCTCTACAGGCGGGAACCGGCGTTAGCATTGGATTAAAGCACAACGATTTACATGGAAACCACGTGTTAGCTCTTACCCAGGAGCAGGCTAATTAGTTGACTAAGGCGTATCAGGGTGGAACGGGTGCGACTATAAAAATGAGTAAAACGCAATTGATACACAATGCCAAAGTCGAAGGCGGCTTTATCGGCGCCATTTTACCATTTCTAGCAACTGCGGGCAAATTTCTGCTATCGAGCGTATTACCGAGCTTAGCAACGGGTGCATTAACAGGAATAGGTGCACCGGCTGGATCAAAAGTCATAGACAAACTCACCGTATCGGGTGGTGCAATATATCTCAATAGTCGAGGTAAAAAGTACAAAATAAAGCAACAAGGGCAAGGTCTTTACCTGAAGCCATGGCAAGGTTCTGGACTTGATGGTGTGGGAGAAGGTCTGTATCTGAAAACCGGCTCTGGATTCGTAAACGGCGAAGGACTTATCCTTGGACCAGATTCACCGTTTAAAAACATTCCACTTCTCGGATTGTTACTGTAATTTTTTTCTTATCTCAGCTTAAATAAAAAGTCATTCCAATATAAAATGTATCATTATCCGACTCACAAAATGGGGTGGACGAAACCCAAAACTGAAAAATTTACAAGAACACAACCGAGATCCGTCACGTGGAAGGCGTGTGAAGGTATGTGGGATGTCAAGTAAAGGCAGCAAAGACAAATGGGTAGTTTAAGATGAGAGTTTTTTGCTCAATCTACAATAACTATTCATTCTCATGAGACGGCTGTTTTACCGTTAGGCTTAGGTGTCCGACTGACGAAAGGATCGTGTAAAGTTTCGCTCCATCCGGAATTGATAGAAGCGGATTGTCGCCTGCTAAGCGATACCGTTACAGGAGTCATGGAAGAAATTTTACTCGATATTTTAGAATTTTAGAGAGCTTGGAACTGTCACCATAAACGAAGGAGATTCGTTATGTTATGTCGATTACCGCGTCAACGAATAAAACTTGAATTCCATTTTAAGAATATTCTTCGATATTATAAAATGGAATTGAATAAAGAAGGCACCTATCGCCTTCAGAAAATATCTGAAATTCAACAGGAAATCTTACGAAAACGTGAAAAGAGAGAAATAATTTGTAAAAAATATCAAAAGAGTGTTAAAATAGTCGAAACGTTGGGAGATTTGTTAACCCTTACATCTTCAGGACTCGCTGCATTAGGCGTAACTTTTCTAAGTACCGTCGTAGCCGCACCAGCCGCGAGAATTGTGGTATCGTTATCTGCAGGAGCCGGAGCATTGTGTTTGATATCTGCCTGTCACGATGGTGCACGACCACAACGTGGTTCCGCATTCACAATGATGGTCAACAGCTGACCTACTTCCTCCCCACCCAGATCAACCAAACGAAGGGGCATCGGTGGCCTCTGACACGACACACGACACGACTGTGTCCTCGTCCGCATCCGATCAATACCGGCTGTTGTCGTCAACAGCGAGGGTCATGACCCGGGAAGAACCACGCTGGCTGCGACGACAGTCATTAACCATCTTTGAACAATGACCGGTGAACAATGCGGACCAACGGACGACAGGCTTGACCACATGGACGGTAAAATAACCAGGTTTCGGTCGCGACAGAGTAATAAGCCCGAGCAGGAAGAGTGGTATAAAGACTAGAGGAAAGGAAGACGCAAGGGGATTCCGACAAGGACGAAAAGAGATCGTTGTCGCCCCATCGGGAACATTGCTGACTGAATGCAAGAGAGGGAGAGAACCGAAGACCTCGAGATAGTTCAGATTTACTTTTAATTGAGTCATAATCACACATCGTTTTTTTCTCTACATTAAATATATTTCGTAAAAGATAAGAGTTCTGATTAATGCACGTTGTCTGCTAGACAACCGGCAACGAGCGCATTAAAGGTCACCTGTCTTACTACACAATAGGACAGCGTGACACTACCCAAGTCCGCCGATTTCTATCGTTGCGGCAAGAAAAACATGCAAAGATCAGAACTATAGCCGATGGGAAACTCAATTCAATCAGCGACCTTGTTTCAATTGCCTTAGATGAAAATAATATCTGAGACTCGGAATATCCTGTTATTCTAAGCGAATTCGAGAAATTTAATTAGATGAAGGAAGAGGTTAGAAGTAAAATCTATGCCAACATAGATGAAGCGTCAAAACAATCGTTCCTTAGGCAAAACGAATTGAATACAAATTGAACGTAAATTTACGTCTTACGTTTTATGTTTTACGTTTAAATATTATGTTTCTACGTTTAAATATTATGTTTTTACGTTTAAATATTATGTTCCCACGTTAAAAATGTCGTTTCTAAAAATCAAAGATCCAACCAAACGTGATTTTATCTTTGAGAACTTTCTCAAGACAAAGCAAAATATTAGACAAGACTCGTTATCCGATAAAATAGGGGACATTGGACTTCAGCGAGAATTGATAAAGGCGTACAAACCGATAATCGACTCGCAGTCAGGAATATCCAAAGAATTAGGTACTATAAAAGAGAACTCTATGGCGACAACTGCCGCGCTTCGAGCATTACCAGCATCGATATCGACATCGTTGAAAGTGATTCAATTCCCAAAATATTCTTCGATAGAAGTGTTTGAGGACGATCCCGATTCAGATATTAGACTTTTGGAATTAGGTGATATAGCAATAAAATATTTAGAAGAATACGCAACAAACAAGAAGTCGACGGATACGACCTTCGGAATATACTCTAAAGATGGTCGACTTCACATCGGGGACAGCCCAATCACGATTGTAGGTGATGATATAACGGTTGGTAATGTCACCTACAAGGAACTCCTGGGCTATGGGAATTGATGATGATGAAGGAACCAAAGGAGTCGATATACAGTCAAAACGATCTGGATGAGTACTGGGAAATCCTTGAATCGACGGGTACTTTGTATATACCGAAAAATCCTAATAAACCCAAATCGTCGAGAGGTGCAAAATATTTAAAAACCATTAAGCCAATGCTCGAACGAAAGCTCTCGAAGCGAACGGATGAAGGAGTCGTAGTTCTTCCGCAAGATCCTAATGCGCTAGTGAATATGTTAAATCTTCAATTCGCTAGCTTCAGAGCGGGAAATACGGAATTAAGAAACGAGATAGTCGGTATCTGCGATGAGCTACTTCGAAAAAATGCGCTAGATGCGTTAGAGTATAAAAATTTAATGATACAATTATAAATGATTGTCATAACTAAGAGAAGATTTATTAAAAGATACGTCGTAGGAGGTTCTGGAATATTTGATACGGTATCAGGATTTTTCAAACGAATGTTATCCTCGAATTCGGCGAGACAGGTAGCAACAAACGCATTTAAAGCTGGGAAAGACGCTGCAGCAGATATTGGAAAAAAGGCCATAAATGTTGCTAAGACCGTTGCTATCAATGCAGGACAGCGATTTGTGGATAAAGCAGCGGCAAAGATGTTTAATCCACTACCGCCGCAATCAGCCGTACTCAGCCACCAGAGCAAGGATTTGTTAAAGGGTTTAATAAATCCCAACGGAAATACGACACTTAGTCGAGGTAGCGAGGAGACGTCAAAGGGTTTAATATACCCCAATGGAAATACGAATATAAATAATTTACTATCCGGTAACGGTGGCGCCGTGTCGATCCAAGATGTGGTGCGTGAATCTGGAATGAAATTGGCTAAAATATTCTATTGCTATATTTAAAAAATGCAGTCAGATATTCTAAGATTTACTGAAAATACTATAATAGATAAGGCGGTCGAGAGATACGAATGGCACGAGTATGAGAGTGGCGGGGGCGAATCTGAACAGCTCTGGGAAAATTCACGTGAACATCGCACTTCAAGATCTTTTCAGCCATCCAGCTGAGTCATACCTGCTTTTCGAAGGCAGACTGACTAAAGCGGATGGAACCTTATACGCCGATGGCGATGATGCAGCTTTAATCAACAACGGACTCATGCACCTCTTTAGTCGAATTTCGTATTCCCTATCGAATCAAGAGATTGAAAGCGTGTTTCATCCGGGACTTCATCCGGATACAACTATGCTAGGGTTGCTGAAATATCGCAACGACTTCGCTCTGGCGCAAGGACTTAACCAATTATGGACTAAAGATACAGCCGCGACTGCTGCTAGAGCCGACAACTCTGGATTCGCTATAAGGCAGGCGTATCTCATTCAGAAACCAACTGCAAAGGGCACATTTAGTTTCATAGTACCTCAAAAACACATTTTTGGATTCTGTGAGGATTACGATAAGATAGTCTACGGCATGAAGCATACTTTAACTCTCGTTCGCAAAGCCGACGGCGTTGCTATTTTTAGGGACGCCGCAGCAGTGGCTGGTAAAGTCAACATCAGTAAAATTTCATGGTTTATGCCGCATGTGATTCCGTCCGATATGGACAAAATGCAGCTGTACAAAACGATCGAATCAAAGGCAACATTACCAGTATCCTATCGAGCTCATCTTTGCGATACCGTAGCGGTTACTCACTCTACCACATTCAGTTGGCGACTTAGCGTAAAGACATCATCGGAAAAACCGAAGTATATTATCGTTGGATTTCAAACGAATCGAAGCGCCGATCAACAAGCTAATCCATCAATTTTCGATCATTGCGATATTAAGAACATGTACGTGATGATGAACCAAGAAAGATACCCAGCAGTCAATTACTACCTATCATTCCCGAATCAGCAATTTTCGAGAGCTTATAGAGACGCCGCGACCTTTAGCGAAAAATTCTATGGAATGGACCAACTCGTGACTCAGAACAAAATTACGCCAGCTGATTACAAAGATTTATATCCGCTGTTCGTTTTCGATGTAAGTAAACAATCAAAGCGGTTAAAGTCATCTGTCGAAGACATCCAGATCAAGGCTACTTTCAATGCTACGGAGCCGGTTGGAACGGTAGCTTATGCAGTTGTCATTTCAGATAAATTGCTAAACTTCCAATCAGACGGTCAGAAGATGAGCGTTGTATATTAAAGAAAATATTTTCTATTATGAAAAATGAAACTCCCACAAATGATATCGCTATTAAAGGAAAATGGAATAAAGCCGAGGTATATGAACAAACCAGAAATGTTAAGAATACTAGTTGAGAAGAGTATTTTATCGGAATAAGAACTGAAGGCGCCGGTGAAGAAGAAAAAGGATGTGTCACCCGAGTGCGAGCATCTAAAAACGATTGGAAATAATCCCATAGGCGTAGAGATTTTAGATACCGACACGAACGAAACAACCGTCTACCCGTCGTTGTATAAGGCGAGTATGGCGTTAAAAGTCGGCGCGAATACGATACGTCGTTCCAACGGAAAAGTATGGAGAAATAGATACGAGATTAAGATGTTGACATAAAGTTTTATCCTGGCTAATAAAAAATGGGAATTCGTAAATTTATAGATTTCGAAACTTAGGAAGAAGACGTAGTTTACACAGTTAAAACGAAGCAATATCTCTACGGTACAGTAGGCTATTTCTACCTGATTACGGTAGAGGCGCCGGATGAGACGGAATATTACATGAGCGTATTCGAGGCGCCATTGCTCTACAAGTTGCAAACGAATAAAGAGAACAAGACATTTACTGTTACAAAACGAGGATAGAAACGGAACCAGGTTACAGCACGTCGTATATCGTGGTATCTGGAGATAACGAAGTTGTTGATCTTGTGGTTTAAATTTTCAATGATGTTTCTCATTGTTTCTCATTGAAAATCTTAGTCATCATACACGAATGACTGCATCACGCTTAATTCTGGCTTCCCCGGTTCAGCCTGGAGGAAATCTAACTTATAGGTCTGATATTTTCCAACTGAATCGATGAAGAATTCTTGGTAAGTATTTCCTAAATAAGTGTTATTAAGCGACGTGTAAATAATAACCTCTTGTCCTTCATAATTGTATGCGATTATTCTCCAGTCGGAAATCCTTTCGTTGTTTTTTTTCTCCCACTCAAGTCGATCTTCCAGATTCTTACTGCGGTTGGGCACTTGATAGATATCCACGTTTCCGTGGTGGCGCTAATCTCAGACACCTTCATTATTGAATGCATGAAAGGCTTTGTTACGCGGAGATGAAGCACTGGCGTTCGCTTGACAACCATAATTACTAGCCTCCGAAGCTAACCTTGACGTAACATTTTCTTCCTTGTGTGAAATCGGCCAGCGTTGGTTTCCACTGTAGCATGCAGACGGAAGCTGTTTCAGCACCAGGACCCATGGATATAATATGAAATCTCCAAAAGGCGTAATTAGTTGAAGGGGGAATTGTAAACTTTATCAAAACTCCAAAATGGAGGACATTCGTTTGAGAGGTTAGAATATCTGTAAATACTATTCCATCGTTACTAGCTTTGACTTTCCAACTAGTACCATATTCGTTATCAGAACGGCCAGCGTTGATGTAAAATCTAGACATTGATAGAGGAATGGGGTTCTTCATCTGTATACAAACATTTGCGCTTGTTTCGGAGACCCAAATGTCGGGGTAGTGAGAAGCGTTTTGAAAAGCCCTCCACGGACTGAATTCATGACCGTGCACACTGCGAAATCTGCTAGCACTAGCTTTGTAAGTTAAACCGTTTATTATTGTTGTATCAGAAGTCATGGTTGGAGCCGCTGTCACAAATGCCTCAGGTAATCGCTGGCAGAATTATTCGTTATCGCTTGGTTGACTAAGGCATCGACTTGGCCAAAGCTCGCAGGCTGGCTGGCTAAGACTGGTAGATGAATATCAGTCGGTAAACGTTTTATCAAGTTGCCGCTCATTTCCAAATCACCCTCCATTGCATTCGTTCCATCTCTTTTTAGAAATGCATTACACGCTTGAAATAGAGTAACACCTCCATAAATTATTCTTTGGGTTGATCCAGTATCGGTTCGTCCAAATTTGTCAACAGGCATCTTATATATATATATATATATTATTTAATACAATTCGTTCACGACTTCTTGAAAGTTACATCCATCGTTAATCGTCTTCTTCAATACACATAAACATAAATGACCGCAAATACACTTCACCGTTAGGTTGTATTCGTTCGCTGTTGTAGAATACAACGGTCTTTGTAGATAGTTTATCAATTCCGTAGGTGGAGGTAGTCCATAACTGTCGAAATAAATCTTATCATTGGCGCGCTTGATCCAACACGTCCAATGCGTTCCTTTACCGTCAGAATCATCGAGATTACGGATGCCACATTCGTTCGCTCTCGGGCTCTTCGGCGCTTCGTCTCTTAGAAAAACTCCTCTGAAATTGTTTATGTTTAGTTTTTTAGCCGCTTCAATTAGATCCACGTTCGATAAAGCAATATTGGGTAGCGTTACGTCCTCGACATCGATTTGTTTAACACTCATTTTATATTAGAGAATAATGTCCATATGCTAAAGTGTGGATGCCATCTAGCCGAATCTCTCGTTTATCATCTTCCGCTGAGAGGGCTACCTTGTTTATTTCCTCGCTGTAAACATCGTGAAGATGCGATCGAATGACATTCATCTTTCTCGATTATTCTCTCTTGGTGAACAAGCAGTCTTTGTAATCTTCGTGAGTGATTGATTTCTTAGCAACATTCTTCCTGACACCTTTACATTTCTTGTGGTGTACTCTGGCCATCTTGTACGAATACAGTTTCGATCTTAAACCTACAAACTCTTCGATCTGTTTACCAGCTGCTTCATCTTTGAACATGCCAATGACCTTCTTGTTGATGCCAGTTCCTATACCAGATGGATGGTTTTTAGGATAGTCGCTAGTGTCGAACCTGCTTCTAATGTCGGGTGCTATATCGGCGTAGAAGTCTTCGGTCTTAATTTCATAAGCCAAAGAATATGTATCTGTAAAAAGTAACTTTGCTCTATCTTCAAACTTTTTCTTGATGTGATTATAATGAAAATTATACATTATAGTTTTACTCAAGTCTAAAATACACGTACCAAGATATACAGCCTTGTGGTAACATAGCTTCGTCCGTTTCATGTGAATGGTGATTAGGTTTTCATCAAAAATGGGTTCGACTGTCGTAACTCGTTCTTGCCGCTAGTTTAATAGCTTCCTTCTCACTACACACCAATTTTATGTCTACACGATTCTCAATATTCTCAGACGTCTTGCCAAAAATACTATTGTTCATTAGTTTGAAAAAGTCTTTTTCGAAATCGTTGGTGGCTCTGGTCCTCAGATTAGTATTTAGATCTATATACTTTTTCAGCCAAGCACTTTCTTGAAATTTAATTCCGCGATGGATTTTCATTATCTTCAAACCCAAACTTTTTTCATACTGCTTTAAATTTTCGTAATGGTCTATATACTTTACTTTATTACACAGGTTTGGAATGAGTTTTGACACATCCGATTCTTTGGCTTTAACACTCTCTGGAGCAAGAGGATAGTCGTTGTGAAGATCGTGCAATTCTCTAGGATATTCCAAATCGACTTCTAATATACATGGCGATGATCTCCAATCGTTTAGCTTATCGTTACCCATCCACTGGAGCCCATGATTTTTGTAGATTCTTACACATTGCCCATCCGTACAGGTTGTTCTCGTCTAAATAGGTTATAAATGTTTAAGGTTTGCTATCGTCAAACGCTTCCCCCATATACTTATTGTTTGCCTGTCCATAACGGTGCGAAATGGTGCTAACACTTCCCCTTATCCCATGCTTAGTCATTAGTATCATATCATAGTCGCTCAATAACTCCAACTTTACTCCTGTCAACTTCAATGCAGCGTCCCAAGCAAGACCTGGCGAAGTATAATACCAGGCGGGATCTAGGCCATAGTTCTCACTGCATACATCTCTAGAATTCTCAAATACATCAGCAAGCAGGAGAACACCAGTCACATTATATAAATCGTGGTATTCTCTCAACGTCTTGAATCCGAATTTTTCCATACCATCTGTGCGTGGTTGCAGTCTTCGTCACTAATACCTGAGTCGTTAAGTATTGAGTAGAATGCTGACTTTGGTGGTAGTTCTGTTTCGTTCAGTCGCTCGACCTAATCAACATAATCGTAAGGATATAATACTTTTCTAAGCAAGAGATCGAGCTGATTACCAAAATAGTGTTTGCTTATATTCTTACACTGATCTTTGCTCAGGTTCTTCGATAAAGCGTCGAGACTCGACGCCATGAATCTAAAACTATCGATGAAACGTAATTCTCGTTTGACAGTTTTTAACTTATTTTCTTCATCTATAAAATTATCAACTACGACTTCTCTACTGAAAGAGATGTACTTTTCTTCGTTGCTAGGATTGCAATTAATCTTTTCGTTATCATCACCTCGTAATTTCTTCACGAATAGATGACTGTCATAACCGGATAGATTATGGAACAATACTGCGAAAAACTTGGGAAATATATAATTTAGATTACAATTCTTATGAGCGGCGCCTCTATATTTTCCAGTTAAATGGCAATGGTCTCTAACTCGACCTTTACCCAGTTCGCCTTCGCATATGTGACAAACGATAGCGTAATCGAATAGCGCCTGTTCTTTCTTTCCAAATATCATTTTCTTAGGAAATTTAAATCGATCATTGATATCTTTTATGTTCTTTATAAGACTGTCTACGAATATCTGAACTACATCATCGTCTTCGCCTTTTGCTGTGAACGTCACAGGAGCATGCGAATATAGGTCATCGTCGAAACATTTTATATAATAGCAGAAAGAACTTGGAACGTGTTTTTGATATCTGTTGGTGTAAGACATGTTGGGATCTGGTTGACAGGTGTCTCTAGGTTTTATGAAAGATTCAAAATCGGCGTACACGACAAAGGGAACTCTCATCTTTCGATAATAATTCTTAAAACTCAACATAGTTCCTGGTTCTGGAAGTTCTATCATTTGAGCTGCGTGTTGGGAACTGTACTCGGTATGTTTATTTAATGACTATATTTCTATATCCTATCAAACATCTCTTACAATAATGCATCGAATTGCATGAGTTTTCTGTGTGAACCGCCATCAATCTGTTAAAGTTCTTCATCCAACAATAATGTTTCTTTTCTCCATCAGAAATGGGTAATAGATCTACATCGATATCGCTCTCGTACCTCGATAAATATAGTGGGAATAGGTAAACATCTTTCTCGTGACCGAAAACATTAATACTAATATTATTATTTCTCTCAAACTTACTTATCACGTTAGCATCTGTTGCGACTGGGAATTCAATGCAAGACCAATCAAGTTCCTCAGATTGTTTTATTAATTCTTTCGTTATTCTTTCCGAATGTTCGTCAACAGGGTTTAAGGCTTTCGTTACACACCACTTGAAGCATTCTTCGTCTTCGTTCTTCAAAATAACAATAGCCTTTTTACTCGCTAGACATTTCGGTACTGGAATGTAAGAACTACCCTTCAGCCTTTTATAAGCAACCGTGTTGATTTCTCATTTTTGAGCCGCTCTCAGTCTCCAGTTACTACCTCGCATCTGGAAGGCTGCCATAGACTCTAGGATTTTATCTTTCGCGTTGTTGTAAATTTCGCTCGTACCGGTGGAGTCTAGAACCACCTCAGTCTTTGAACGAAACGGAAAATCCTCGGTATCTACTTACCCGGATTTCATATCAATACGCTCCATTGTGCAGGTAAGGATGCAATTAACCTTAGTCTGTCGATTTTTAGTCAACAAGTCTACCGCCTGTGTTCCAACAGTGTCAAGAAAAGATGTGGCGTCAATTCCGTTTGCTCCTTCCACCGTGTATTGTTTCCTGAAGCCCTTGATAGCTGTGGATCTCTTTTATTTCGCGTGTTTTCATAAGAATTTTACCGACTATAGAATTCACTTTAGCTTTCAGTGCTTCTATATTCTCGTTCACCTTTCCTTTTGGTTCTTCGGGTATGTACCCTTCAATTCACTTTGCGAATGTATTAATAGCAGACTTAGTCTTAATGAATATTTTTCGTGCTGTCGTAGCTGGCATGGGAACGAGTGTTGGAACTCTAATGTTGGGAACGAGTGCGTCCATCACACTATCATTGGATGAGATTGGAACAAAATAGGAGGGGATGAGTGTTTGAGCCCCATGAGCTTCAATTTTACTAATCAAATCCGCTTTACGCAGCCTCGCATAACCAACCATGCCTTTCAGTTTCGCAATATTTCTTAGTTCAATAACAGTCTTTTTTGTGTATTCCATTTTATTTTGTGTTGGCATTCCTTTAAGTAAAAAAGCAAAAATATTTTCTTTCATTTTACATATGAAAGAATATTTTGTTTGTTTGTTGAGCAATGACTCATCGAAACTATTGGAAATTCCCGTGACTTTTGACCTATTGGCGGACGTTTTGACCGGGGGCTTTGGTTTGTGCATGAATTGTGGCTAATTTTTCAATTTTATGGTGGCCTATTTGGTTGGTATTAGAACCATGATGTGGGTTGTTGTGATTTTTGGTGATTTTGTAACCTAATTATAGGTTAATAATAGGTTTTATAACCTATTAGGTGGTGAATTGACCATAATATTGGTCAATTGTCCTAGTTTATTCACTTTCCTACTACTAATATAACATAATATAATAGGCCTTTACATGTATAACATATATATATATATTAATATATATTTCTGGATATTTCGAGACGCAAGCGCCGCCTAGCCATCTGCTTACCATGCATGGTATAACCTACATATGCATCTCTCAGTGTACTGTTACCCATGTGTGCATGAACTACTCCGCTCAGTCTATATATATATATACATATTATATATATATATATATATATAAGTATAAGCCCGCGTTAGGCGTCCATTCGAATTTGAAACCATTTATTGTAGGCCTATTTACACACATCATCACAACATACATGTAGCGATCTTAAGAATGAATGGTACTGTTAAGCCCTTGAGAACTAAACAGCATGCAAATGGTACGTGGAAAATAATTTGTCCCATTAATTCGTTTATTAGGATTAACTTGTATATGAGCTGCATGATTCGTATACGTATCCATTTGTTGTTCTGTGCAGTATACACTCGTACAATCGTAGGCTATTCATGTACGTGCACGCATTCGTGTACAGAGCTGTTAAGTGGACTGAAAATGAATTATCCGGAATGTCGCAATGGTGATCTTTAAGAAGGTTTCAAGATCTTGAAGTGGGAGACAAAATAATGTGCATGGCGCCAAATTCGCCAATGGCTACCCAGTTGTCATGGTGAATCACGATAGACAATATACACATAAGTATATACATGTATATTATACTCTCATAAATATAGGTATGCATTTGTTCATGTACATATAGGCTAGTATATATACACTCAAAATTTATATAATTGTGCCACTGTGTGTATTTGTGTGCTAGCATGTTTACAGGTAGAGCTGTCAAAAAATTTTTAATCACAGCCCGTGTAGCCTACTCAGGCACCCGGGTACGTGACCGAGCGAAATTTTTGAAGGAACTGTGGGGAATTGGGCATTTTTACGGAATATCGGGCACCGGAGAACCGATTTGATTGCCCGTGCAATCAGCTGTAGGCTAGATCAACAGAAAATTTCTGGTATATTATCACTTTTATGCAATGTCAGGCACCCGAGAACCGTTTTAACTGCCCGGGCAGTCACCCGGGTACCCTTTGACAGCCTTATTTACAGGTGATGACACTGTGTACTAAATGTTCAATTAATGTGTAATAAATGTATAATTGAAGGACACCTCGAGGATATATATACACGGTCTTCCAGGCAATATTATTGCCTGGAAGACCGTGTACTTACATGATGTGTCCATCAATTATATACATAAATTTCACATCCAGGTGGACAACTGAAAGACTGACGGATGTAAGCATATGTAGACAAAAACACCGCCATACCTCGAGACAGACACACAAGCAGAAATATTCAAAAGACGAGAGAGACAGAGAGAGAGACAGGGAGAGACAGAGAGAGACAGAGAGAGACAGAGAGAGACAGAGAGAGACAGAGAGAGACAGAGAGAGACAGAGAGAGACAGAGAGAGACATGCTCGACCACTAAGACATAAAGACAGAGGCACAGAGATATAGATGCAAACAGACAGACAAGAAGAATCATACACCGACATACAGACGTATACACAGACATGTATGTACACACAGACCAATCGATAGTCAAAACGACACACAGCTAAACGCACACAACAATACTGTCGTATATAAACGGACAAACGGACAGTCAAACGTTCTCGTTTTAAAGAGTGTACTTCTTCTTGCGGGCTAAGGTCGAAGGTCAGTTCATGGGTCGAGGAACCCGGATGATGTCCAAATAGATTTATGACGGTCAGAAAAAATCCTTAACGTCTCATCCGTTGACGAACGAGGACTTAGCCTGCAGGTCTTGTAATCGGACCGATGCTCTGCCAGACGTCGTAAGCCTATTAATCGGCTGACCAAGCAGACCTCTATCGTCCTGTAGGACAGCGCTTGCGGTCTGACAGCAATCAGCCGCAGGTTAGAGGTGAAGGCCATCTCGCAGTTTGGCTGCCACTTCCTAAAATTCTCTGCTAGGCTTAATGCAGCGTGGCATTTCTGTCTTTTTGCATTTGGAACTATTCACAGTAAGGCCACGCTAGTAAAACATTTGGTAATGTGAACAGGCCTACGCCCACTGCTTAGAGTATCCCCTTTGAGATGCTGCGGTAAGAAGAGCCGACTAAGTCTGAGCGTTGAGTCGGCACTTTTAAAGGCTCAATCCTCCATCGTACCTCCATCATACCGTTCACGCTAGGCCACTTGTATACCGTATTCTGACCAAATAGAACACGCAAATCTCCTAGGTTTAAAGTGTCTCTCAACTGTGTTGTACGAGACCTACATGTATATTATAGAGTGTTAAACGTCTATCGCACAGTCAGACGCAGAAAGCGAGAAAGGGCAACTGAGAGCGAATCAACGGACGTAAGATATTTGCAAACAAATTGGCTGCACGTAATGTGATTTTTAGATTACGGAAGCCTTCGCGAATGATGGGAGAGCGCTAGGGTTGCGAGGAGTAACAGAGATGGAGAGGAAGCGAGGGAGGGCAAAGGAGGGAGAGGATTGGAAATAATGAAAGGATGGAAAGAGAAGGACGGAAGAGAGGTAGGAAAGAAGGAGGGACGTCTAAAAAATAATAGCGAGCTATTAGTGACTAGATTATTATGACGAGGGAGGAGAATGACGAAAAGAACAGGGGAGAACGCATCGAGGTAAGTAGAGAGAAAGAATGAGAGGAAAGGCGAGAAGAAACAACAATGTGCGGATACAGAGACAGACAGACAGACAGAGACACGGAGACGGACAGACAGTAACAAACAGACAGAGAAACGGATACAGATACAGAGATACCACTAGGTAGCCAGAGCGAGAGAGAGAGAGAGAGAGAGAGAGAGAGAGAGAGAGAGAGACGAGAGTATACGACATTGGTTGAAGGGGAGAAAGAAATGGTATGCGAGAATGTGATGGATGAAAAGACAGAGTTGGATACTCACATGGAAAGAAAGAGAAATTAAACTAATAAACGAAAAACAGATACTCAAATTCGAGTGAAAATGGAAGGCATTAGAGAAAAAATAAGTCATAGATACGAAGAGAGAGAGAAAGAGAAAGATTGAGATAGATGGAGAGAGATAGAGAGATAAAGAGAGGTAAAAAGAGAGTGAGAGAGATGGAGAGAAAGCGAGAGTGATAGAGTGATAGAGCGATAGAGTGAGAGAGTGAGAAAGAAAAAGAAAGATATCTCTTTCTTTCTCACTCTCTCTCTATCTTCTATCTCTAGTGTGTGTGTGTGTGTGTGAGAGAGAGAGAGAGGAGAGAGAGAGAGAGAGAGAGAGAGAGAGAGAGAGAGAGAGAGAGAGAGAGAGAGAGAGAGAGAGGTTGGATATGATGAAGATTATTGAAAGATGTCAACAGGCGGAGTTTCTTGATTTTCTGAAGGAGAACGCAGACGTTTTCAGATAGCTCAATCATAGTCAGAAAAAGACGTATTCTATGTCTGTCCATGGTCGTACAGTCTTTCTCTTTCCCAGTATATATATATATAGATGCGAATATATATATATATATATATCTGCCTCTCTTTGTGCCTCTCTCTAGGTTTCTATTTCAGTTAGTTGCTGTTGTGTCTGTGTGTTCACACTTTAGTCTGTATCTCTTTCTATCTCTCCGTCTGATTCTGCGTTTCCATATCTGAATCCGTCCATTGTACGCATCTATTTCATTCTTTTTCTCTGCTTGATTCAGGCTTTATATCTGTCATTGTCTCCACGGCCGCCATTGTCTCTGCATGTTCCATTTTCTCGTCTCTGTCTAATTCCTTCCGACGCAATAACAGTCAGTACTGCATTCCATTCAGTCTCCACTCTGTCTGACTTTCTGCATTTGGGAGAAATCCATCATTTGACGAGTCAGTGACTCTATAGTCTCTTTTCTCTTGTATCAACTTCATCCGCTTCGAGTTATTTAACACTGTTCTCGTGGGTCTGCTGATGTTCCAGATTCGAAGTCTCAGATCAGAAGTTCCAGACTGAAGAAGGTTTAGGGGCCAGGTTACAGATCGGTAGAACTCCGGAAATAAAGTTTCAGAACCAGCAACAGCTTGCCTTCAACTTAAAAAACCGGATTAGAGCATTGATTCTGTTTATGCGTTCATTGAGTCCAAGATTTTGACTTTGATAATATAATGCCTGTGCAGAGATTTTCCAGATTGCTAATTGTGCACGAAACTATAATGGCTGTGATTATATTATGCCATAAAATAATGCATAAAATATTAGCATAAATAGTGATTTCCAATTACATGATTTCTAATTACACGATTTCATGATTTCTAATTATATATCACTCTGATCTCAAAGCTATAACCCATTTCTTAGGGACAGCGCGAAATGACGTTTTTCAACGAACCTCTTTCATGCTCTATAATAATGCAATGTATGACTAGGGAACCAGAAAAATGGAAACCCTGGATGCAGCGCTTGCTGGAAGAGCCGCAATTCCACATTGATTATCGAAGTGATGCATCATTGCATCGGATTAGCAATCCATGCAGTAGAAGCCTCACACGTTTCTGGTGAGAGCGTCCTTACTACCAGTTTTAAAATCACAGGTGAGTACACGCCTTGTGAGGTGTGAACATACGCTGTAGTCCCTCGTATTCAGCCCAGCTTTAACTATATTTTAAGGCCGGAAGCATTTTATCAGAGGAATGCTACCATACTACACACCCGACCACGGCCAATATTGACTGTCAACCGTCCTTCTCAAGTGCAGTTGTGCACATTCTGAAAAGGCGCTACATAATTAACTGTACTATTCAGGTGTGATTGGGAGAAATCTCTGGAGACGCTGGACTGAGAATGCTTGATGAGACGGCTTTTCGAGGAATTCCTGGTGAGACGACCTTACAGCGGTAAAACAGTTCGCAGTGATAGATTGTAGTTGACCCGCCACTGACCCGAATGCTGGCTATATATATATATATACATATATATATATAACATCCTCAGCTCTGCCGTTGATTTCCAGCCAATTTTAAGTTGGTTTTCAGTCGTCTCTGAGGGCTGGCGTTGACATGGACCATTTATTACTACTCATTACTATTCCAGGCCAAAGACCATGACATTCGAACTGGGCCCATTATAAAGAAACAGAAATTGCTGTTATTTTTATGTCTGATCCACTTCTAAAACTATCGCAGAATTCATAAAGATCACAAAAGTCACAGAGATCACAGAAGTCACAGAAATCACAGAAGTCATGACGGAAATGTTTTTAAAATCTGATCTAATGATATACAATCCACTCTAATTCAGTGTAAAATAGTCTCGTCTAATGAAGTTTTATCTGGTCTAAATAAATGTTGCTTAACTTAATCTCTCATCGTGGTTTATTAGTGACGATGATCGAGCAAAACATTGTCGAATTCTGTGCTGCGTTAGAGAAGTCTATGGATCAAAATAGACTGAGAAAAAATCAAATCTGAATAGATAATATTTGATCTGATTAGAATCGATTATATTAGATAGGAATTCATCTGAATAGAGTATATTATATTAGACAAGATCAGATGATTTATATTAGAATAGATTATATTTGATCTGATTAGAGTCGATCATAGTAGATAGGACGATTAGAATAAAATTTATCACATCTGATAAGATTTTTAAAGATTATTTTAGATTAGGTTTTAACTCATTAGAATTTATTATATTATGTGAAATAGGAATCGCCTTTAGAAAGTAATAGAATGGATTACATTATATGATATTGAATCAGGCTATAATCAATTAGTATAGATTAGAACATATTAAATTTGATCAGATTAGACCAGATTAAAAGTAATAGGTCACAGATATACGTTTCGACTTTTGATATGGATTACTTCGGATGAGTGGTTGAACAAATAGAGAACAACGCAGAATTCAGGCTTCGCAGTCTATAGCAGTCGTAGATCAAGAATGCTAGAATTTTTTTATTGCTGCATTGTTTCCTCAAAAAGCCGACAATCTTTTTTCTAGCATAGAGTCACAATTTAAATTTTGTAGTGGATCTAAGAAATTTTTCCGGTCATTTTTCAGGTCTGTCCCAGTGGAGGATCGAATCCGTACTGTACCTCGACCACGTCTAATGGTCAAGCAATTGACCACTTTTGACCAGATTGGAAAGTAGCGTGCCACTCCCTACTAGGGTGAGTAGGCCTAGTACAGTCAATGCTGCCAGCGCACAATGAGAAGCAAATGAAGTTTTACTGTTTTCATGTTAAGGGCTTTCGAGACATTGAAGGAAGCGCAAGAAGACCGCTGCAAAGACATGCACGCAATGGCAGAGGCTAAAAAGAACTCTGTTACAAGGGTCAAGGTCGCAGGAAGCACTGACCTTGATTCTAACAGGATTACGTAATGAGAATGATTATTATGTTTAACTGTGATTTCTCGGTTGATTTTTTTTGATTCGTTTGTTAATTCACACATTATTCTATTGTTGTTTGTTGCCTTTCGTACAGCTGTAATCAACTCCAGTAGGTCTATTAATGACCGATATTAGACTTTTGGCGAAAACGGACGTATTCGTATTCGCAAACTTCAAACATTCCAGGCTCTAATCCAGCGGTTCCCAACCTTTTTTTTTGTTGTACCCCCAAACTAAAATTTTATTTGGGTGGGTACCCCATCAGAAAAAAACTTTTCAAAACGTTTTTTAGTTACTTGACAACTTTTAGTTAATTGGTTCTATCCTCCTATATATTAAAGAAATCCTATATTCATAAGTTGATATCATATGAATTTTGCTAAATATATTATAATTATATTGAAATTATTATTGTTGCACACAAATAAAATCAGTTTAATTGAAAATTTTGTTATTTTATTTTTAATATTTTCGAATAGCATGCAAATAGCCGCTAACTAATCAGTCAAATGGAAGTTTAATCATTTTAATGCGAGCACTGGGCTTGCTTGGATTTGCACAAGTCTGCAATATCAGGTTTTATTAATGTCAATTTTAGACGTAAGTCTGGCTCAAGTTCAAGTTTCGATATGTATTTGTTTTTAATTGCAAGCATTGCAGAAAATCCAGTTTCACAGAGATATGACGTACTGAAAGGGATCAAACATTTCAAAGCTCTGTCAGAAATCAATCCATATTCTGCTCTTCTTTTAAGCCAAAAATCACTCAAAAAGTCCTTGTTGAATTCGCTTTTTAATCCACCATCACATGAAAGTTCAATGAATTGATCTCTTTCCTGGACAGAAAAATCAGCTGGCAATGCAACTTCGGAAAAAGGATTTCGTATCCAACTCTTGTCATCAAACTGTTCAGGAAAGTAGGTCTGAAAATTTGAAATTAATTGAGAACAATGTTTCTTAATATCTTCAACCATGTCAGGATGCAGTCGAAGTTCGTTCTCTGTCAAGAAAGTTTGCAGTGATTGAAATGCAGTTACTTTAAGTTGTTCAACATCTGACAACATGAACTGAAGCTTCTTAATTGTTGCATTTATTTTGTCAGCCACAACGAATGGAGTTATATTTCGTCCTTGCATGCTAGAATTTAACTCGTTCAGTTTACCAAAAATGTCTGCTAAATACGCCAACCTCATTAACCATAACTCATTGAGAAATAAATCAGCTGTTTGAAATTCACTGTCTGTGAGAAATATTTGAACTTCTGAGCGAAGTTCAAAAAGTCGAGATAACACTTTTCCACGTGACAACCATCTTACTTCTGTGTGCAAAAAAAGCTTTTTATGGTCACTCCCCATTTCATTGCACATTATTGAAAACAATCGAGAGTTGAGAGCCCGAGCTTTTATAAAATTAACAACTTTTACAGATTGGTCCAAAACAGTATTTAAACTGGCGGGCATGGCTTTGGTAGCAAGAGCTTCACGGTGGATACTGCAATGTGTGAACTTTGCTTGTGGTGCAACTTGTTTAATTTGTGTTAAAACTCCCCCGTGTTTGCCAGTCATCGCAGCTGCACCGTCGGAACAAACACCAACACAATTTTGCCAATTTATTTCATTCGAAGTCATGAAATCATCAACTTTCTTAAATATTTCTGTCGCTGTTGTCCGCCCAGATAAAGGCTCACAAAACAAAAATTCTTCTTCAACTGACTGTTCAAATTCATACCTGACATACATCATAAGCTGTGCAAAATTTGTAACGTCGGTGCTTTCATCCAGCTGAATTGCAAAATATTTGCTTTGCTTGATTCTTTTAATAAGAATTGTTTTTACTTGTGATGCTAAATCATGAATTCTTCGAGAAACCGTATTGTCTGACAAGGGAACGACATCAAGTTTTTTGGCAGCAGCTTGTCCTAGAATGGATGACACAATATCTTTAGCTGCAGGCAATATAAGACTCTCCCCAATAGTGTGTGGTTTCCCAGTTTTAGCAATTCTCAGGCTTACCAAATAAGACGCCGTTAAAGCTTGTGAGTTAGCCGTTGTGAGTGATTTTAATGTGCTCTTACCGTGTTTCAATTCAACTTCTTTCCTTTTAAAAAATTCGAGTGGTTTATCTTTGAGAAGAGCATGTTTTGTATTGAAGTGACGTTGAAGTAATGAAGGCTTCATCGAATGATTTGATAATTTTTCATTACATATGACACACTGGGGTTTCGGTTCTTTTTCTTCACCACACCATGAGAATCCAAAAGACAAATAATTCTCATCATATCGCCTAACCTTCCTAAGTTTTTGATTTTCCTCATCGGAGTCTGAATCTGCACGGACGTTTGCAGTGACTGTCTCTGTTGTTTCGCTGCTTACTGTAGCGATGTCAGAGGATAACTTTCTTTTTAATGGTTGTTGTTTGAGCCATCTATCCATGGTATTTTATTAATTTATTTTACAATATTTTTTTCTATAATTTGACAGTTTAAAACTTTAAATCTAAAATTCTATATTGTTTCTTATTTAATTTTTAATTATTTATTTTATTTAAATCCATGACGAAGCCGTGACGTTATTTTGTGAAAAACCTAGAATAGCTAAACAAGAATTAAAATGTTAGCGAGAAAATATTTATTTTATTTATATGTATCATGAAACTGTGACGTAATTTTATGAAAAACATAGAATAGCTAAACATGGATTAAAATAATAGCAAGAAAGTATTTGTTTTATCTGTTTTTGCAAAAATATTTTTTTATAATATTTTTTCTTGCGTACCCCTTGGCAACAGCTGGCGTACCCCTAGGGGTACGCGTACCACCGGTTGAAAACCGCTGCTCTAATCAACAGACAAGCTCAGAGCACCTGCTAGTCGCGAGCCCTGCAGCATTCAGCTAGATTAGAGTCATGTACCAACTTGCGATCATCCGTTCATACTATCGTATATAATCACGTCAGTTTTAATTAGGCCTAATTAGAAAAGAAATTATTTTCATCTCATTTCATTTACTGATATAAATCGATTATATAAATCCCTCAATGTCTTGTTCCTTCTGATATGCTTGCAGTTAGTGTTAAAATATAGCACTATCTTGGCCATGCTATAAATAGCTGGAATAAGTTTTGCCAGGCAGCAAGTGATAGAACGTCCACAATTGTGTCTGTTTCGCTGTCACTCTGTGCATTTAGACTTTGGCTTCATTTCAACGACTGATGCTCAATGTTCATTCTATTATCTTGTGGCTATTCCAGACCTTATCTTTCTTTCGCACTCTGCGTAATCTTCGTCTAAGCTGGCGACACCGAAAAATCCATGTCGCCTTCTCGATCGACGCTGTGAAGTTGGCGACAATAGGGAACCAGAAGGTCACGACTGGTGAAGGTCTCAACTGGTGATTAGAAAGGCTTAACAGATTTGATACGCATCACTGGATGGCAAAGCAACCGAGGCGGAAACGATACAGCTCACTATCAAATATAATTAAATCTTGAAAGTGGCGGTTGAGTTTGTAGATATCTGAACTGGATTTGTATAAGCCCCTGAACAACGCCAGGCGATGGGTTTTCGACGCACCATTACATATATATATATGTGATATATATATATATATATTCATGTATATAGCAGAGTAAAAGCTATTACATCAGATTATTCGTTTGCATAAGTCTAAGTGAATCCAAGAGGCCCTGGTTAGATTACTCTGGTTGAAATGTACTTCGATTCAGATTGGGTCTTACTAAGACAAGCAAAGTTTTAAAAAGCGTATTTGTTTATCGTCTGAAGACCAGGAGAGTCCAATTGATCAATCAGATCCAATTAAGTTCAAAGTATTCAGGAGTCGGTCTAATCATGCTCTGCTTAGTCCAAAATTATTTCCAGGCAACAAGTAAGTTTACAAAAGGTTATAAATAAATCATACAGTAACTTCCATGTCTTCTATAGTTGAGGCACAGGCCTCAACCAACAGTGAACGCAATGGTGTAACGCCATGGAGTGAAGTGGAGTACATTTTCGCCCAGGGCGAAAAGGGCTTTAGGGGAGTCTCATCGGCTGATGTAAAACAACTGTTATTATTTCAGTCGATGGCACAAATTTATACCCTTATGCGTCTGACAAATGTAAAAAACGGTGTTTGACCAAGCGCTATACAATTGAGTTACGGCGCTATAAAATTCGCTCTCTAGCAAGTATTATTGAACGTGAAACTTTAAAAAAAAAATTATCATTAGGGCTGTGCATTTTTCGCGGTCATTGCGGGATTAATAAAATTCGCGAATTTTGAATACTACTGCCAATTTTAACGTTTTTCCGCAAATGGCCGCGAATTAGACAGTTTTTTTCGTGCCGCTCGTTTCTTATGTGTGTAATGACGAAGGCTCTGAACATTAGTTACGACTTCGTGTGCGAAAACATTCGGTGGCTATAGAGGAAGACGTTCCGTTTAAGCCTGGTGCGTTTCAGATGAGCGGCGATCTACAATTTTGTATAGTATGTAATGTGCCCGTCGAACTAAATCGGAGCGACAGTTACCCTACGCACCTGAATACGAGAGTGGAAAGGCGAAAATGGAAAAATTGAAACCTGCTCTTTCAGCTGTGTTTACAAAGCAGACATTGCAGCAAGAGCACTCGCCATTATTGGCATGAATGATTGTTGATTAAAGTCAGTTGTTCACTTGTTTATTGTGTTACAGGCGCGAATTCTGTGTTTTTGGCCGCGAATTAGTTGCAAATTTTTCAATTTTCTCAGTCACTATCGTCGTCTTATTTGTGGCCTTCGCTAATCATCATCAAAATCGCAAATGTAGAACATGTACTTTTATGTAAGATGTTTTATCGTAATATTATGTATGCAATTCTGTAATCTCTTTATATTTATGTAGAGCTGGTGTAGTTCATGCGACTCACTGGCTTTGCTGAACTGAAAGAAGTCTGAGGCGTTGACGGAAGTCTCGTTCGTTGTGAGTTTGAACGAAGTGGCGCTGTTGTTGTTGTGGAGGTCAACGGCGAACCGGAAGTCCCTCTGAAGCAGCGCCACTCCATGCTCGACTAAGGCTCCTGATGACAAAACAAACCATGGCGCCACATGAATGGTAATTCAGCGGTCCTTGTATGAACCATGAACGCTTATCGTATGATCTTAAGTATCGCCAGCGTTAGTGCTTATTATCTAAATCAGTGTAATAATTATGAATTATGTATTAATTACTGTTGGAATTAAGATAGCACTCTCCTGCGTCTTCAAATCGCATTTTTTTCTAAAGATTTATTTTACTTTTTTCTACAGATTTATTATCTATTTATTAATTCTGTGCTCATTCCAATAGTTTATCATTCATTAATTTATTAATTTATTAAAGAATGCATTTGTTAATTCGTTAGCTGATTAATTAATTTTAAATAAATATATTGCTATGAAATGCAGTTTATTACGTTACATTGCGTGACAATCTCTCGCTTTTATTTTGCCCTGTGCCAGGATGATGTCTGTTGTTGTCAGTGATCTTATAAATTCTGCTATGGAACCCATTTCGATGATTATTCCGGCTTAAAGGGAAGTCATCGCTAAGCAACACAAACGTCGACAATAGGCCTACTGTCTATTATAGCTAGCTACGCATAGATAAAACTAAAGACAAACAGATGAATCTGTCAAATAGATAAATTCTACAGTGTATAGTTCACTGCAAAAGAAATTGCTTACACTGATTAGTTGTCTTAAATATCTAGTCTTACAAGGATTTACTGAGGGTACAAGATTTGCGAGTTCATGGACAAAATGGATTGACCGAACAAAAGATGTCTCGCCACTCAAACGACCCTAGAAGGTATATCGTTTCCACAAGACAGGAAATTTAATGTCAACTTGTTACTTAACACTACTAGAAAGCATAGACTTTTTGCTTTTGTTTCTGTATTCTTGGGTGATTCCTCGCTTACGCTACCCTCCCCTCTCCTATTGCATCCCCTCCGCTTTAGACTTGGCGTATAGTATACCCTTGGAGTGGAAATTTGAGATTTTCCTCATTATATTCCACATTGCCGTAGGTGAGTTTTTGCGCATTATTAAAACCTTAAAATAGTTTGCTTGTCATTGGTTACATGGTAAGCATTAGGTTCATTAACTCAGTTGGCCTACGTCCAAAATGCAATGCCAAACGTCGTCATTCCGCCGATCAGGTGAGCCGCGACATTTAGGTTTTACATTTCCAATGAAACCTGATGCGATTTGACATCAAGAAGTGGAATAAACGAAGTCCTCCTCGAACAACTGATTGATAACACTGCCATAGTCAACTCTGGTAAATAATAATTATGAATGCATGCATCAGGTTTTATCTATACTAGCGAGCGGTATACGGATAGAATCTGACGTAGATGCATACGCGACATACATTCCTCACATATTATTTGCATTTGTGATAAAAACTCATTAACTGGAAGGCCTTTATTTACATTTTCATATGTCTCCAATGTCTCTCTATAGCCAGAGCTGGAATTACTTTTTCCAATAGCAAATGAAACCCTCAAAAGCATAATAGAGGTCGCTCGACTGACGAGAGCATTTGCAGAATGCTCTCAAGTCTGCAGTAAATTAAATTCTCATTCTGTATTTATCCTTAGCAAAGCCTGACGTGAGGAATGTATTTTCACACCATATATGGAACAGTCAACGATAGCCACGTGACTTGACAAAAAATATATGGTCTTATAGCACACAAAACATATTTCTTAGATGGTCACATTGCAACAATCTAAGGCAAGTTCTTAAGCATTTGAATATAGCATGTTGATTGCTCTATGTAATCAACAATTATCGTAATAGAAATTCATCCTAGCCCGTGGCTATAGATAAGGTCCAGCAATTCCACAAATATTGTGTTATGATAAGAATATCGAATTCTGTTATATATATTGAACATTGGTAATCCAAACGATGTTATCAACTGCTGAAAGTCTCGGATTCTTTGTCAAAATGAGCAGCAACATGAACGTAACAACAAAATGTGCGCCTGAATGAACGACAGAACTAACGAGAGAACGAATTATTAAGTTAATTAATTACTTAACCAGTAAATTATTATGTTAATTAATTACTTAATCAGCTAATTATTATGTTAATTAATTACTTAACCAACTAATTATTATGTTAATTAATCACTTAACCAGCTAATTATTATGCTAATTAATTATTTAACCAGCTAATTACTGTGTTAATTACTTAACCAGCTAATTATTATGTTTATTAATTACTTAACCAGTTAATTATTATGTTAATTAATTACTTAACCAGCTAATTATTACTTTAGTTAATTACTTAACCAGCTAATTATTATGTTAGTTAATTACTTAACCAGATAATGTGTAGATGAAAAGGCCCAAAAACCATCGAAAGTCAACGAAGGATCTGCAGTTATGGAGGGAGAGAATGTCTAACCTCTCGAATATTTCTCCTTGCTCGTTGCTGCGGAGCTCATTACTCGCTGGAATGCTCATAGCCTAGCGTCGTCGCTTAATTGCTCAAAGCCCTAAAGCGATTCGAACCGAAAACGTAGACTTATAAAGAAATTTTTCACAGTTTGTCTGTCATTCTTGCGATCTCTGTCTGTCTATTATGTCGGCCACATAAGTGTCTCTGTCTCTATCTGTACGTGTGCGTTTCTGTCCTCAATATTTTGTCTCTGCCTATGTGTCTGTATCTGTCATTCTGTGTCTAATGATTCACATCACCGCGTGTGTCTGTCTATCTCTATCTCTGTCTGTCTGTCTCTGTGCAGGTGTTTCATATTCCATTTTCGCAGACATATACTTCACGCTTTTTTGACTACCTCATCAGCTGTTAGATTTTCTTTACAGATGCTACAAAGCATTTACGCAGACGATTTCAATGCCTCCTCTCAACGGACGTGGGCATGCGCAGTGGAGCGTTATTCCGGTTGCTGCCGTGTAACCCCAGCATCCACCCACGCGGAAAGCCCTTGTATTGGTCTCTGTCATCGTACGCCACTCACGGCTACTTGGAGAAGCTATAAAGAGTCGTACTTGTCACTTCTGTGGATTTCTGATTGCAAGTGGACCGACAAAGACCATTCTCATTCCAGAAGGGAAGTCCTCCTACTCCCTCACAAATAGAGTCTGATCTGGTCTAATAATAATATTATGACCACAGATAAAGTCTGAATTTATCAATTATTATCTTATCTGATTAAAACAATATGTTCTAATACTTTGATGGAATATAATTATTAGGACTACTTCTGAGGACTCATAGTCCATGGCAATTGTCGGTTCGTGGTGCAGAGGTCATTCGCATTCGGTCCACCATTTGTGTTTTATATATGTATGTATGTATGTACGTACGTATGTATGTATGTATGTATTTGTGTCGTGTATGTATGTGCGTATGTGCAGATGTGCGCATGTGTGTAGGTGTTTGTGTATGTACATGTATGTGTGTGTATGTATGTAAGTATGTATGTATGTAGGTAGATATGTATGTATTTATGTATGTATGTATGTATGTAAGTATGTATGTATGTAGGTAGATATGTATGTATGTAAGTATGTATGTAAGTATGTATGTATGTAGGTAGAAATGTATGTATGCATGTATGTACATAAGTACGCACATACAATCATGTACATGTATGTATGAAAGTACGTTTATATATACTGCTCTTTAGGCAATCCATGTGGGCGCTCCGGAATTGCAACCCAGGAATCGTCCATTATTGCTGTCAAGATGTAATACGTGGAAATCTAAGCGTTGAGTTGTATTGGTTGAAGGCGAGCCTTTCGTGTTCATTGGCGAGTGAAGAAGAGTGGTCGCCGCAGTAAAGTGCTTCTCAGACAGTGTTTTTATGTTGTGTGCAGTGGCAACTAACAACGGTTGCTTAATAGACCTCTATTGACCGCAAAGTATAAAAGAAGAACGAGAAGAACGAAGAAGAGCTGGATAAAACAAGGCGACATTCATCGTAGACGCAGACGTAATAGATCCGCCTTAATTATTTCGTTTTCTGGAGGACCAGGATTTCGCCAAAGCACCGTTTGTTCGACCGTCAAATTCGACCTTCGCTTCCAAATGGAGTTAGGAGAAAATTCCAATTAGGCTTCCCCGGCAACAACAACAGCGGTCTCGACCAATATGTCGTCCGCACAAATTACTCGGTTGTTTCCCGCGAGGCCCACGGGCGACGGTCACTGGACTACGGTCGTCGGTGGCCGTGGGTACGACGACGAAATGCCCGTCGCTCGGAAGAAGGACTAACCGACTCGCAAGAATGTCAATCAGCTGCGATTGCTTCGCGATGCATTCAAGTCCTGCATTACCGCTCACTCGATGTTGGTTCGAGCGAACCGAACCGAAGCAGATCGGGTCAGGCCTGATCGAAACGGTCTGAGGAATGGCAAGCAATGTCGATTTGCACTGCTTCGGTACAGCTGCACTCAAGTCTAAAATTCACAGCTCAGTGCCGATGCACCCTGCTGTGACGCGTATTAATTGCGATTGTTGTTGTAGATTGTCGATTATAAAGAGGCATAAAGTCGATGTCAATGCTCAGGTCAAAGGTCATTAATCATCCAATTTATACTTTCAATGGAATCATACGACGTGTAACTGATAAATTTGATGTAAACAGTGTTGCAGAGTGTTGATGAACATCATATGTGTAGTTGGGTGCCAATGAAAAAATGTGTAGTAGGGTGGTAATGAACATGTGTGTAGTAGGGTGCCAATGAACACAAGAATTTTCAGCCACGAGACGACTACCATGAGTTCCTGCGCCTGGCAATGATATACTTAGGAGGAGTGGATAGTGGTGGAGATGTGTGCATCGAGGCTATCCAGGTTCCTGGACCAGGAGTTTACCATAAAGCTTGATATGTATGCAGATCTCATTATAGAGTTTAAAAATCAATACATTAAGCACTCAATGCCAGCTCAAAAACGAGAGTTGTCAGCCACCCAGAAGTTCATATCATTTGCTCTCAAATTATGAACTCAAGTACATATGCCACGTCTGCTCCTCACAACAACTTAAATCGTTGCATGTGTTCCATGCATTCAAACGAATAAACAAAACTGTTGACGATGTGGCAATCAAATCTGTTTTCGTGGCGTCTTAGTGAAAATCTAAGTGGCATTGTTTTCTTACATCCAATGATTCCTCTGGATGTGAAGAGAGTAAAGGTTACAACCCTACGTATAAGGAAATGCATTGACAGCTTCCTCGCACATTGCACAGGACATGGTGCCTTTGCCAACAACGCCGCGATGGGATTCTGTGATACAAATCACAACATATTCTGCGGTTTTATTGCGGCAACTAGATAATCATGGCAGCAGGTTATACGAATGCATTGACGGAACAAAATATCTTTAACTAGTTAACTAAATCATTATGACAAAACAGAAAGAACAGAAACAAATATGCGCACAAGTTACTCCGGACTTCCTGACGTTTTACCCATTTATTATTTATTACCGAAATATGATACTGCCCTTCTTCCAACATTTTTTGCTCAGAAGTGCACAGCCACGTCTCGACGGCGCAATTGCAGCTGTACTGCAGAGCAATTGTGCGCGAAGGACTGGCTCTAGATCCCTACACAGTGACTGACGCCTTGGACGTGGGTCGAACTCGCTCGCTCAGCGCAAACTGAACGTTACGGTCTGACCGCTGTAACCGATCGGCCACCGGTGTTCACAGCAACCAGGAAGAACAAACAGCGTATGTTAGATGTTGTTAAGACGGATGGCAAGAAATCTCCAGATTTTAAGAAATCAATTGTTGATGAACAGTAATGCTATGCTCAATGGTTAATGGTAAAGTTAACATTATTATTAACACTATTCACAGCTTACTAATGCTGTGTTGAAATTTAACATTTCCAAATGCTAAAAACTTTGACGGAGTTGATCTACTGGTTAGCATTCAATGATTGATACCAAATTCTCTTCATGTTATCAATTTTAAAAGGAACAAATGGGTGGACCTTTGCAAATTGCATGCTTTAGTTTTGTTTAGCAACCTACTATGTGAGTCATAATATATTGGTTAAATGACTTTTTGCATCTTAGTTTCATTTGTACGATGACATCCAAGTAATTGTGATCATGTTCTCCAAATTTGTAAAATGCTACTGCATAGAGATAAGCGTCGGGCACCAGTTTATTTACTAGCGCTGTAACGAATATCGACCGGATAGTCTCTTTTACTATCACTGTCGCTGTTCATATCGATGTCAGTTTCTATGAAAGATAAATTCACATTATAGAAGCATTTTCAAGGCTATTTGTATAGTGGATTGCGAACAAGAATACACAGTCCACTATGATAAATGACAGACCATTGCAAAATAAAAACACATTTGGTTTGGCTGCAGTATCTGAAAATCAGTTGCAATTTATCGATAAAGCAAAATCAAAATCTCTCTTTATCAATATATATGTATACTGCAGAAATCTTATGCGTTTTAAAGCAACGGTAACACAAAGAATCCTTCAACGAAAATGCTTGATGAGTATGATGAGAATGATGATGATGATGATGACGATGACGATGACGATGATGAGGAGGAGGAGGATTTTAGTGATGATGATAATGATAATGATGATGATGATCTCGTGATAATAACAGTGGTCAGATGATGCAATGATAAATATACAATACAATACAACTGCATTTGATTTCACAATACTACTCGAGGCGCCCTTGTAGCGGTATGGCCTTCTTACGGCGCCATATAAATTGTCGTATTGCCATTATTACCAGAGATCAGAGGTGTTCACTGGAGCATAGAACATCGCAGGCACAGAGCAGTTGTGAGCAAAGGGCATTTGCTCAAGGTCAGTATACACAGCAACTGCCCGCGGCGCAGGGCGAGGCTCGAACTCTTACTCTTCGCAATATGGACCGAGGGCTCTAACTATTCGGCCACCGTGTTCCGCGTTGACGATGGCGAGAATATCGTCGATGATACGTAGTGTCTATAAGGATCATGGCGCAATCAATGCAATGATGATGATTATGATGACGATAATGATGATGATGATGATGATAACGACGACGAGGACGAGGACGATGATGATGATGATGACGACGACGGCGATGGCGATGGCGACGACGACGACGATGACGATGACGACTAAGCAGGATCGTTGCTCACCGATTGGAATTTGTCGTTGCGGCGGATGATTAATCCCAAGCGCAGAAGCAACATAGTGACCACAGCTGACAACGACAACAAGCATCATCGTCGGTGCCATGAGGCTGCGGCTGCTACTGCTGCTGTTGGTGGTGTTAGTGCTGGTCAACCGAAGCAACCGAAGAGCCGTCAGCATCCTGCTCTTAGTGCCAATGACAGACTGTGCGGCAACAGCAGCAGCAGCAGTCGTCAACATCGTCAGCCACAACAGCGCATTTAGAATCGGCCTCTCGCTCTCTTCCAGACTTCTCCTCTTCCTCCTCCTCGTTCTTCCTTACTCCTCCTCCTCCTCCTCTTCCTCCTCCTCGTTCTCCCTTACTCCTCCTCCTCCTCTTCCTCCTCCTCGTTTACTCCTCCTCCTCTTCCTCCTCACGACCTGCTAAGCGCTGGTCCAGAGAGGATGAAAGGGCGGATAGTATAGGAGAATGAAAAGCCAGAGAAGGATTACATGATGGAGGAGGAGAAAGTGGAGAAAGAGGAGGAAGAGGAGGAAGAGGAGGAAGAGTAGGAAGAGCAGGAATACGGGAATCAGGATTAATGGAAAGCAGAGAAAGAGTTAGAGAAGAATAGTGACGAATAGTAAGAGAGAAATAAAAAGTATTTTAGTTACTTTATGTGTAGGATGTAAAATGAAGGGGAGTTTGAAGCTGGAAGCTTGAACAAAACAAGAAGAGGAGTGAAAAGGAGGGATGAGGTATGTCATTAGAAGGAGGAAGAGAATGAGGTTAATGAAAGTGGAAGATGTAGAAGTAGAGAGAGAATGACAGAACGATGGTTGTTATTTCATGTGACTAACAGTCGTCATCGTCATTATCATCGTCATCGTCACAGTGGTTATCACGTCAGTCGTCCATTGCTCCAGCCGATTCCTCTCCTCGAAATTTGGTTTTGTCTAGTCCTCTACTCATGTCTCTGCTTGACCTACGTATATCGTCCATTCATTCGCTCATTCATTTATTTAGCACTTTTCAAGCAAAACTATTCAGCTTATATATCTGCTCGTGCTCTGATTATCCAATATGACATTCATTCATTCCGAGAATTCACATAGCTTATGTCTCTGCTTATGTATCAAAGTATGTTTCTGCTTAAGTCTTTGCTTGTGTCTCTGCTTATGTAATTATATTCTATTCATATTCATATATCTGCTTATGATACATATCTCATGCTTATGTATCTGCCTATGTCTCTGCTAATGTCCTTGCTCATGTATCTGCCTGTGTCTTCGCTCTTGTCTCCATCAATGTTCTTATTATCGTATAACCCATCCATGGACCGATCGGACCCGATCCACACCCTGCTGATGTATTTGCTTATGAGTTTCTGTGTATTTGTCATCTCATATAATTTATTAGCCTAAGTTTCAGAATCTCTACCTTCCTCTGTATCTGTATCTTCCTCTGTTTTGTTTTATCTACTCTTCTATCTTGGCTTCTATGCTGCCTCTTCCAGAATGTCCGCATGAACTATGGAATCCTTTCAAGAGTTTATCTGTCCGTCTCTCATTCTGTCATTATTTATCTGCTAAGATGAGAGTAATAATCATTCGAGTTCACATCTTGCTTACTGCTGAATGCTATCGTGTCTCTCTAACTGTCCCTTGCTCTGTTGCCTTCTTTCTTTCTTGCTGTTTTACTCGCCCTAGTGTCCTTCTGAAAGTCGAAAACCTCTGGCCATGCAGTCTAGCCAGATCAGACCTTTGAACGTAATCTCCTGGTGTTATCTTCTGGCTTAGTCTTCTGGTGTGAGATTCTGGTATAATCCTCTGGTGTAATCCACTGTGTAATTTTCTGTGTAATCATCTGGTTTAGTCTACTGGTGTAATCTTCTGATGTAATATTCTGTGTAATCTTCTGGAGCAATCCTCTGATGCAATCTATCAGACAAATCTTCTGGTAACATTTTCTGACTAAATTTTATGGTTTAATCATTTGGTGTAATTTTCAAGTGTAATCTTCTGGCTTAATCTTCTTATTAAAACTTCTGGTGCAATGTTCTGGTCCAATATTCTTGTGCAATGTTCTAGTGTAATCTTCAGGTATAGACTTCTGGTTAAATCTTCTGGTGAGATCTTCAAGTTTAATCTTCTGGTGCGATCTTCTGGTCCATTATTCTTGTGCAATCTTCTGGTTTAATCTTCTGGTTTAGTTCTCTGGTTTAATCTTCTGGTTTAATTCTCTGGTTTAATCTTCTGGTTCAATTCTCTGATTTAATTCTCTGTTCAATCTTCTGCTTTAATCACCTGATTAAATCGTCTGTTGCAATCTTCATGTCTATTCCTCTAATTTGATTTACTGGTGCAATCTTCTGTTGTCATATTCTTGTTAGAACTTCAGGTGCAATCTTCTAGTATAATCTTCAGATAGACTTCTGTTTAAATCCTACGGTGTGATCTTCCTGTTTATACTTCTGATCCTAACTTCTGGTCCAACATTCTTGTGCAATTTTCTGGTTTCATCTTCTGGTTTAATATTTTGATTAAATCTTCTGTCGCAATCTTCCAATGATATTCTGAGCACGACATCCGGTAATTTTTTTTATTAATTAAGCCTAAATGCAGAATTTACTCATTAGCTTCGAACATGTTGGAATTTTCTAGTGCTCGGTTTGTGATGCGGAATTATTCGTCGGTTAAATTTCTTTGACGAGGATTTGTTTACGTTTAAGAGGCATTTAGTCCGCACGTTGCCTTGGCCATGTAACTACATCAGACCACTACTTCTGATGTACGCGGTCGAGTCTCGCCGTGCGGCTGTGTGCGCCTCTTGTAGCCGAGTGTTTACCCCCCCGGTGGAGGACGAGCGACGCGGTCATTGGAGCGACCTTTACCGATTGTCACGGAAGGACATTCAATCTACCGAATACGACACGACGAATGCCTTCTCTACGTCCTCCTTGTATCTCGACGAATTTCCGGGCGCGCGTCATCTTCCACCAGCGAGGGATTTCTTGTCGACAACGTCCCATGTCTGCTATAGCGTTGACAGTTGTCGCTCTGCTCATCGACGCAACTTGGTCCAGAGACTCTGAACATCCATGCCACCTGTCAGCTGTCGACGTGAATCCGTTGGTTGGTTCCACACTTGTACGTGGGCTCACCACTGCTGACTCTTTCCGCTTACTGTGCATAGTTTTGATAATGGTCATTTTTGCTGTGATGGTTCTTTTACTTGTTTACTGTGACATCTTAACATCATTAAGGCCAGCACAGATCTCAGTAGATATCTTGAAGATGCACTATGTAAATGCTCGATTTTTACATTACATTACATATCTTCTGGTCTAATCTTTTGGTGTAATCTTCCGGTTGGATCATCTGGGTTCATCCATCGTCTTGTGTGAAGACCTTGTGTCGTGTGCAAATCTCAACAAATACATATCTTTCTGGCTGCCCTTCTGCCTGACCTTAAGTATGTCCTTCTGTCTGTCCGTCTGGTTGTCTGTATGTCAGTTCGTATATCTCTGTGTATGTGGGTGAATACAGGCGCTGTTTGTGCGGACGTCCAGTCTTATGATGAGTATGTCCGTCTGTCTATCTCATTTATGTAGATCATTTTGCCTAATTATAGTGTAACTTGCATCTGTCTGCCCTTCTGTCTTCGCTCTAACTACCTACAGATATAGGTCTCTCTCTCTGTCTCTGTCTGTCTGTCTGTCTGTCTGTCTCTCACTCTCTGTGAGTGTGTGTTTGTGTCTGTCTGCGTCTGTGTTCGCCGTCCTTTCGTCCTCTGTACCTCTGCCTTTCTATTTAATTGCCAAAAGACGCCGTCACTTCCTCCTTCTTTCTTTTCGTTGGTAACAGCCAAATGCCAGACTTCTTATGGATACAGCGTCTGAATATTCTTCTGTCGCACGAGACTGACAGCGAGCGTTGAGTTCACGTAACGCTTTTTCTATCGGCGCCGCTAAATAATTTAGCGCTGCCAGATTAATGCAGTGGCGCCGCCCAGTGGCGGCAGTCACCTCACAGCCTTTAATAGAAGATATCACGTCGGTCGCGAGATTTAACTTGCCCTGATTAATGGCCTGTGGCGCTCCCTAGCGGTCGGTGGACGAACGACCCACCGGTAATAACTGAGCGAACGAGGTTTAAGTGAGTTGAAAAGATGAAAAGGTCGAAGAACGGACGAGACTGTTTGCTCGTCAAATGTCAGCTTTGTTTGACATTTCATCTGTCTATGTTTGTGTCTGTATGTTTGTGTTTGTCTGTTCGTAAGTCTGTGTCTGTAATACTCTGTATGTTTGTCTGTTCCTTTGTCTGTATTTGCACCATTTCACATGAATGTAGGGTCTATGCATGATAGCCTACATATATTTATTATTATAGACTATAATGCATCTACATGCATATTGTATGGATTTTATATACACGTCTACTACATGGGACCCGGCATGCAGAGGATTCCTGGAAAGTAAGACTTCGAGCCCATGCATGCAGCCCATAAAGACGGTAACTGCATGGGTGGAAGGGACATTGTGCCAGACAAAGTCACTTATTATCACTCAACGCCATTGTTTGACACTTTGTTACTAGATACCAGAGAGATAAGGTTGGGAACATTAAGAGAGGAGAACGAAAACAAGCCTTTGAAGTTGCTGAGTGGTACCAAACCAGATAAATTGAGTTTTAGAAGCATTGAGGGATAGGCAATTAGACGATATCCACGAGTGAAGAGGATTAGAGTCTAGACTCTAGAGAGGGATTACATACTCTTGACTAATGACAATTAGGATGATATATGCATGTACGTCTGTACGTATGTAGGTATGTACATATGTAGGTACATACGTACCTACATATGCATGTACGTACGTATGTATGTATGTATGTATGTATGTATGTATGTATGTATATATGTATGTATGTATGTAGGTATGTATGTATATATGTATGTATGCATGTATGTATTTATGTTTGTATGTATGTATGTATGTATATATGTAAGTCTGTATGTATGTATGTATGTATGTATGTATATATGTAAGTCTGTATGTATGTATGTATGTATATATGTAAGTATGTATGTATGTATGTATGTATGTATGAATGTATATATGTATGTATGTATGCATGCATGCGTGTATGTATGTATGTATGTATATATATATATATGTATAAATATAACACTCTTAAAGACGACTTTTAATTATAAATTAATTCAGCTGATCTCTCAATCTCAGTTGGTCAAACAATTCGTGAGGCAATACCTTGAAATTTGCGTCTTTTGTTAGTAGTTGACTAATATAAAAAGGCATCGTCATTGGCACACACCGCCATTGCTCGTAGTATGAAAGTGTCAGTCCCAAGCATGGATCAAGGAGGAGGACGACTCTTCTGATCTTTGTTATTACACAATGTTGTTAGACTGCAACCACAACAGTTGTCAAAACAAGCGGTAGACGAGGAGGAATTGATCTATCCATTCAATGGTATTAAATTTGTATTTATCTTAATCTACGGAGGATGAGTATGAATGGGCGAATCACGGAATTAATGAACGAATGACTGAAGGAATGACCGACTGAAGGAAAGAAAGAATGGAAGGATGCATATTGTTCAGTAGGACTCGATGCATGACGTATATGCAGAATATCTGATTGCCTACCGTATAAAAATAAACCCTGTTGTTTTCTGGTTTTGCTCTTACAGGTCGGTTTATATTTCTGTTTGCTGTCTCGTCCTAGCTTCGTCTTCTTCCCTTCTTCATTTTCAACGAATGTTTGGACTGACTTTAACAATAATTATGAAAGCTTCCATTTCGTATGTGTGTCTGTCTGTGTTCTTGTATGTGTCTGCATGCATGAGTTCACGTCTGCATCTGTCTTTAAGTGGGCTTGTATATGCATATGCATGTATGCATTACCAGTTTTATAGCGCCTTTTACTACATATCATAGGCACTGTTAATTATGTTTATGGGGTTTTGCACTTATGTGTCTTTGGTGTGTTACTGTGTGTGTGTTTGTGTGTGTGTTTGTGTGTGTGTTTGTGTGTGTGTTTGTGTGTGTGTTTGTGTTTGTGTGTGTGTTTGTGTGTGTGTTTGTGTGTGTGTTTGTGTGTGTTTGTGTGTGTGTGTGCTTGCGTGTGTGTTTGTGTGTATGTACACGCATGTGTGCTTATGTTTGTGTGAGTGTGTTCGTTTATGTGCGTACTGATAAGATGATCGCCAGCGTGAGTTCGCTCACTGAACGAAAGCGGTATTTATTAGGGATTATCTTTGATTTGTTCAAACCCGGTTTGTTTAAATTAAAATTTAAGGGTTCGAATGAAGCGACGCCATCTACCGAATTCACAGCGCAAGATTTCAGTTAAGTTGTCACATCTAGCGAATGAATTGGTAAAAAATGAAAAGTCATGAAACATCGATTGATTTTTCAACAAAAGATTATTACAGACAGTACAATACAATAACCAGGAAAAAACGCCAGGAACTTTCTAATAGTTTCGACCTGGCGTGCACAAACCTACAGGCATGGTCAAAAACTCCACCTATACTCCCTATAAGTCAAAAGCCAAGGGAATTTCCAAAGTTTTCGATAATGGGAAATTTCCAAAAGTTTCAACGAGAATACTCCAACGGAAACCAACAGAGCGAGGATGTGGTAAAGGGTTTAATATCTCCCCACCCTTCGGCGAATATAAATAATTTACTGTCTGGTAACGGCGGCGCGATATCGATCCGAGATTTGGTGCGTGGATCTGGAATGAAGTAGGCTTAAAATAAAATCTTGTTATATTAAAAAATGCAGTCAGATATTCTAAGATTTACTGAAAATACTATTATAGACGAGGGTATTGAGAGATATGAACTTCATAAATATGAACCAGTGGCGGGGGCGAATCTTAACACTGGGGAAATTCGCATAAATATCGAACTTCAAGATATCTTCAGCCATCCCTCCGAGTCATATCTGCTTTTCGAAGGCAGACTGACTAAAGGGGATGGAACTTTTTACGTTGATGCTGACGCTGCAGCTTTAGTTAACAACGGGCTGATGCATCTCTTCAGTCAAATGTCGTATTCCTTGCCTAATCAAGAAATAGAAAGCGTGTTTCATCCTGGACAAGCGACAACTATGCTAGGTCTATTGAAATATCCCAACGACTTTGCTCTTGCTCAGGGACTTAACCAATTATGGACTAAGGACACAGCCGCAACTGCTGTTATAAACAATAACACGGGATTCGCGATAAGACAAGCGTATCTCATTAGGAAACCAACTGCAAAAGGTACATTTAGCTTCATCGTGCCTCTGAAGCACATTTTTGGATTCTGTGAGGATTCTATGATAAGGTAGTCTACGGTATGAAGCAGATTTTAACTCTCGTTCGCAAACCTGACAGCGATGCTGTTTTTAGGGCAAATGCGGTAGCGGCCGGCAAAGTCAACCTCAGTAAAATGGCGACTTAGCGTAAAGACATCACCAGAAAAACCGAGGTACATCATAGTTGGATTTCAAACGAATCGAAGCGGCAATCAAGAGGCTAATCCATCAATTTTCGATCATTGCGATATCAAGAACATGTATGTGATGATGAACCAGGACAGATAGATATCCAGCGGTCGACTACAACCTCTCATTCCCGAATCAGCAATTTTCTAGAGCTTACAGAGACGCGGCGACCTTTAGCGAAAAATTCTACGGAATGGACCAGTTGGTAACTCAGAGCAACATCACTCCGGCTGACTACAAAGACTTATACCCGCTATTCGTTTTCGATGTGAGTAAGCAATCTGAACGGTTAAAGTCGTCTGTCGTAGACATCCAGATCAAGGCTACTTTCAATGCTGCGATCACTGCTGGAACGGAAGCTTATGCAGTCGTCATTTCGGATAAATTGTTAAATTTCCAATCAGACGGTCAAAAGATGAGCGTAGTATATTAAAGAAAATATTTTCTATTATAAAAAGAACATGAAACTCTCACAACTGAAATCGTTAATGAAGGAACATGGAATAAAGTCTAGTTATATGAACAAACCAGAAATTTTATGAATACTCGTTGAGAAGGGTGTTTTACCGGAATCAGAATTGCCTGAACCAGTGACGGAGAAAAGGCAAGCATTACCCAAGTACGAGTATTTAAAAACTATTAGAAATAATCCTAGAAGCGTTAGTGTCCTAGACAAAGACACTAACGAAGCCGTCACGTACTCATCGTTGAGGCGAGTATGACTTTAAAAACCAGTATGAACACGCTGAAGGCTTATAATGGTAAAGTCTGGAGAAATCGATATGAGATTAACATACTAACATAAAGTTTATCCAGCTACTTAAAATGGAAACTCGTAAATTTTTAGATTTTGAAACTTTGGAAGAAGACGTAGTTTTTACTGTTAAAACGAAGCAATATTTATATGGCACAGAAGGATATTTTTGCCTGATAACGTTAGTGGCGCCGGATGAGACAGAGCACTACATGAGCGTATACGGGGAGCCCCTGCTCAGCAAGTTGCAAACGAACAAGACATTTACTTTTACAAAAATAAAGATAGAAACGGAGCCGGGATGGATCCGTCGTTGATCGTAGTATCTGGAGATAACGATGTTGTTGAACTTGAGGTTTAAATTTTCAATGAGAATAGTCATTGAAAATCTTAGTCATCGTACACGAATAACTGCATCACGCTTCATCCAGGCCTGCCCGGTTCAGCATGTTTACAATACAACATGTAAGATGTGTATTTTCCAACTGAATCGAATAAAAATTCTTGATAAGTATTTCCTAGGTAAGTAGGATTAGGTGCAGTGTATAAAATATTCCATAATCCTAAATCGGTGGCTCCTTCTATCCTCCAATCATAAATCCTTTCGGAGGATTTATTCCTTCCCTTCAATCCAATCTTCCAGATTCTCACAGGTGTTGGACACTTGATAGTTAAAAAGAATTGACTGCTGACGTTAGACACCTATTCGCCTTCATCTTTGAACGCATTGAAGGCTTTGTTATTTTGATATTTCAGAAGTGGCGCTCGCTTCAAAACCATAATTACTAGTATTCAAAGTTAATCTAGGAACGTAACTGACATGACATTTTCTGCCGGGTGTGATATCAGTAAGAGTAGGAATCCGCTGTAACATCCCAATACCCACCCATTGCGCTCCAGCGCTCGTGGATATAATATGAAATCGCCAGTAAACGTAATTAGACGATGCTGGAAATGTAAATTTGTTCAAAACCCCTACATCGAGGACATCCGTTTTAGGACTTAAGATATCTGTAATAATTGTTCCATCGTTACTCGCTTGAACTTTCCATCAGGTAATACATTCGTTTAATACTGTGCTAGTAATGATGTAGAAACCCGACATAGACAAAGGAACGGGATATTTAATCTGTAACCAAACATCAGTTACTTTATCGGTTATCCAACATTTGGGGGCATGACAAGCATTTTGAAACGCTTTCTACGGTTCAAAGTTATACCCAGCCGCTATGCGATATTTGTTAGCACTAGCTTCGTAAGTAAAACCGTTTATCGTCGTTACATTCGAAGTCATGGTAGGTGCTGCAGTTACGTATAGTCTCGAGTTATCAGGGGTAGTATTATTCGATATCGCTTGGTTGACAAAGGTTTCAACTTGACCAAAATCGCGACCTGGCTAGCTAAGACTGGTTGATGAATGTCAGTCGGTAGACCTCATATCATGTTACCATTCATATTTAAATCACTATCTATATCGTTCGTTCAATCTCTTTTTAGAAATGTATTACTCGCTTGAGATAGAGTAACACCTCCAGAAACTCTTCTTTGAGTTGATCCAGTATCAGTTCGTCCAAATTTATCGACAGGCATGTTTTTAAATAGGTGATATTATTCAATGTAATTCGTTTACGACTTCTTGAAATTTACAACCATCGTTGCACGTTTTCTTCAGTACATACAGACATAAATGACCACAATACACTTGACCGTCTGGTTGTATTCGCTCACTGTTGTAAAACAGCGGTCTTTTGTAGATATTTTATCAATTCCGTAGGAGGAGGTAACCCATAGCTGTCGAAATAAATTTTATCATTAGCCCGCTTGATAAAACACGTCCAATGCGTTCCTTTATCATTAGAATCGACCAGATTCAGAATTCCGCACTCGCTCGCTCTTGGCTTCTCCGGCAGTTCATCTCTTAGAAATACTCCTCTGAAATTATTTATGTTTAGTTTTTTAGCCGCTTCAATTAGATCCACGTTCGATAAAGCAATATTGGGTAGAGTTACGCCCTCGACATCGATTTGTTTAACACTCATTCTATATTAGAGAATAATGTCCATATGCTAAAGTGTGGATGCCATCTTGCTGAATCATTCGTTTGTAGTCTTCCGCTGAAAGAGCTACCTTGTTAACTTCCTCGGTGTAGATATCGTGAAGATGCGATCGAATGACATTCATCTTTCTCGATTGTTCTCTCTTGGTGAATAAGCAGTCTTTGTAGTCTGAGTGAGTGATAGATTTCTTGACGACATTCTTCCTGACGCCTTTACATTTCTTGTGATCTACTCCAGCCATCTTGTATGAATACAGCTTCGATCTTAAACCTACAAACTCTTCAATCTGTTTTCCAGTTGCTTCGTCTTTGAACATGCCAATGACCTTTTTATTAATCCCAGTTTCTATACCAGAGGGGTGGTCTTTAGGATAGTCGTTAGTGTCGAACCTGCTTCTAATGTCTGGAGCCATATCAGCGTAGAAGTCTTCGGTCTTAATTTCATAAGCTAGAGAATCAGTATCTGTAAAAAGTAACATTGCTCTATCATCAAACTTTTTCTTGATGTAATTATAATGAAAATCGTACATTATAGTTTTACTTAAGTCTAAAATACACAAACCGAGATATATAGGCTTATTGTAAAATAGCATTTTACGTTTCATGTGAATGGCAATTAGGTTTTCATCAAAAATAGTTCGAGTGTCGTAACTCGTTCTTGTTGCTAGTTTTATGGCTTGCTTCTCGCTAGAAACCAGTTTTATATATACCCGAGCCTCTATGTTCTCGCATGTCTTCCCAAACACACTATTGTTCATTAGTTTGAAAAAGTCTTTCTCGAAATCGTTGGTGGCTCTGGTCCTTAGGTTGGTATTTAGATCGATATATTTTTCAGCCAGGCACTTTCTTCAAATTTTATTTCACGGTGAATTTTGGTAATCTTCAAGCCTAGACCTTCATACAACATTAAATTTTCACAATGGACTATATATTTTACTCTGTCACACAGGTTTGGTATAAGTTATGCTACATCTGATTCTTTGACCTTAACACTCTCTGGAGCAAGAGGATAGTCATTGTGAAGATCGTGCAATTCTCTCGGATATTCCAAGTCCACCTCTAATATACATGGCGTTCCTCTCCAGTCATTTAGCTCATCATTACCCATTCACTGAAACCTATGAGTTGGTAGATTCTTACACATTGCCCATCCGTACAGGTTGTTCGCGTCTAAATAGGTTATAAATGTTGCAGGCTTGCTATCGTCAAACGCTTCTCCCATATACTTATTGTTTTCCTGTCCATAACGGTGCGAAATGGTGCTGACACCTCCCCTTATCCCATGCTGAACCATTAGTATCATATCATAATCACTCAACAACTCCAACTCTACTCCAGTCAACTTTAATGCGGCGTCCCAAGCAAGACCTGGAGAAGTATAATACCAGGCGGGATCTAGACCATAGTTCTCACAGCACACATCTCTAGAATTCTCATATACATCAGCAAGCAGCAGAACATCACTCACGTTATATAAATCGTGGTATTCTCTAAACGTTTTAAATCCGAATTCATTCCATACCATCTGTGCGTGGTTGTAGTCTTCGTCACTAATGTCTGAGTCGTTAAGTCTCGAATAGAATGCTGACTTTGGTGGTAGTTCTGTTTCAATCAGTCGATCGATGGAATTAATAAAATCGTAAGGGTATGAACCTTTTCTAAGCAAGAGATCTAGCTGATTGCCAGAGTAGTGCTTGCTTATTTTTTTACACTGGTCTTTGCTCAGGTTCCTCGATAAAGCGTCGAGACTCGATGCCATGAATCTAAAACTATCGATGAAACTTAATTCTCGTTTAACCTCTACCTCCTTATTTTCTTTATTTACAAACTTATCAACCACAACCTCTCTGCTAAATGAGATATATTTTTCTTCGTTGGTAGGATTACAATTAATCTCTTCATTATCATCACCTCGTAATTTCTTTATGAATAGATGACTGTCATAACCAGATAGATTATGGAACAATACTGCGAAAAACTTGGGAACTATATAATTTAGATTACAATTCTTATGAGCAGCGCCTCTATATTTTCCAGTTAAATGGTAATGGGCTCTAACTCGATCTTTACCCAGTTCGCTTTCGCATATGTGACAAACTGTAGCCGAGTCGTAAAGCGCCTGATCTTTCTTTCCGAATATCATTTTCTTTGGAAATTTAAATTTTTTATAAATATCTTTTATATTATCTATAAGAGTGTCTAAAAATATCTGTGCTACATCATCGTCTTCGTTCTCCGCTGTGAACGTTATGGTTGCTTGTGAATATAGATCATCATCAAAACTTTTTAAATAATAACAGAAAGAAGTTGGAACGTGTTTTTGATATTTGTTGGTGTAGGACATGCTGGGATCTGGTTGACAAGTGTCTATAGATTTAATAAAACTTTCAAAGTCTGCATACACTAAAAACGGAACTCTCATCTTTCTAAAATAATTTTTAAACTTTATCATAGTCCCTGGTTCTGGGAGTTCTAACTTTTGTGCCTCGTGCTGGCAACAGTACTCGGCGTGTTTTTTTAATGAATCGATTCTACTGAATCCTATTAAGCATCTTTTACAATAGTGCATTGAATTAAGAGATTTTTCGTTCGGGCAACCATCAGTCGGTTAAAATTCTTTATCCAACAATAGTGTTTCTTTTCTCCATCAGAAATGAGTAATAGATCTACACACCTATCGTTCTCATGCTTTGATAAATATAGTGGGAATAGGTTAACATCTTTCTCATGACCAAAAACATTAATGCTAATATTATTATTTCTCTCAAACTTACTTATCACATTAGCATCCGCTGCTACTGGGAATTCGATACCGGACCAATAAAGTTCCTCAGACTGTCTAATTAATTCTTTCGTAATTCTTTCTGGATGGTTGTCAACTGGGTTTGAGGCTCTCGTTACACACCACTTGAAGCATGTTTCATCTTTGTTCTTCATATTGATTATAGCCTCTTTTCTCGCTAACTCCTTCGGTAGTAGGATGTAAGAACTACCTTTCAATGGTTTATAAAGAACGGTGTTGATATCTAATTTTTGAACCGCTCTGAGTCTCCAGTTACTACCACGCATCTGGAAGGCAGCCATCGACTCAATAATTTTATCTTTCGCGCTGTTATAAATTTCACTTACATCGGTGGAGTCTAGAATCACCTCAGTCCTTGAGACGAATGGAAAATCTGTGGAATCTACTTCTCTAGACTTCATGTCAACGCGCTCCATTGTGCAGGTAATTTCAGTCAACAAGTCTACCGTCTGTGTTTGAACTGCGTCAAGAAAAGATGTTGCATCAATACCGTTAACCCCCTCTACCGTGTATTGTTTCGTGAAGCCCTTGATAGGTGAAGCCGTCTCTCTAATTTTACGTGTCTTCATATGAATTTCACCGAATATAGAATTCACTTTGGCTTTCAGTGCTTCCAACTCCTCGTTCACCTTTCTTTTTGGCTCATCAGGTAGGTACCCTTCGATCCACTCTGCGAATGTATTAATCGCTGATTTTGTCTTAACTAATATTTTTCGTACCATCGTGGCTGGTACGGGTTCGAGTTTTGGGATTCCAATGTCAGGGACAGGTGCGTCAAGCAAACTAACATTAGGTGAGGGGGTGGTGTGGGATTCAATTTTAGCAATCAACTCTGCTTTCCGCAGTCTCGTATACCCAACCAAGCCACTCTGCTTGGCGATTTTTCTTAATTCAATAACATTTTACTTTGAGTATTGCATTTTATATTGAATTAGCAATTCTTTAAGCTGTTTTGAGAAAATATTTTCATTCATTATTTATTTTGTTAGAGAGGTCCTTAAGTTCAAACAAAGAGTATAATATAAATTGGCTTTAGTTCCAAGTAATTAAACATGAGTATACCTTTTTCAGAAACCAAAAGAAACAAAGGTCATCTTCAGGCAGAACAGAGTAATAAAACAGCAACTTTCAACACAACCCTGTTGGTAATTCGACAGGAAACGGTCAGCAGGTTTAAGAATAATAGTTTACCACAAAAGAGTAGTCACTAAAGTTTAACCTCAACAGATCTGGCAAGAGCGATCGCGTCCGACCAAAAACACCAGTCTGTCCTTTACACTCCTTTATAGATGGTTTATATAACTATCACCACACCTTTTTCTAGTCTAGCCACTAAACTACCGAAGGTAATATACGTTTCCATCTCTCACCAGGATTCATGCTCATACCAGCGACAGAAGTAGCAGCAAGATTATGCAACAGTATATACAAGAATATTTTTTATAATCAACTAACCTGTTGGAATTAATCCATGCAGCTTCTTTCACGCCATCGTGTGAAAGCGCTTCACCAGATCCATGATAGTGTGTTGTATCGCCCATCGTCGTCTGCACATCTAACTTTTTTCACTAGAATATATAGGCCTACATGCGAAACTATAGTAAATTTACGTTATAATTGGGTCTATAACAGGCCTTCTACTGAGGATGTGGGTATAGGATGATATCATATGTGTTAGTGTGTAATGGATCATCGAAACTGTTGTGAAGTTCCCGGACCTTTATCGAGTGGGTGCATGGTTTTAACCTAATATCCAAGAGGTTTTACATTAGCACGGTTTTGTCGATGGTTTTAACCAAATTTCCTGACGTTTTACCTAGAGCTTAGGTTTCGTCGAAACTACTGACTCGTTGAAACTTTTGAAAACTTCCCATTATCGAAAACTTTGGAAATTCCCTTGGCTTTTGACTTATAGGGAGTATAGGTGGAGTTTTTGACCATGCCTGTAGGTTTGTGCACGCCAGGTCAAAACTATTGGAAAGTTCCTGGCGTTTTTTCCTGGTTATTGGTTGATGTTGGTTTTAACCTATGGTTAGGTTGATGTTGTTTTGGGTGATTTTTTAACCTAGGCTATAGGATAAAAAAAGTTTTTAACCTATTAGGGGAGTGGTTTTAACCTATGGCTAGGTTGAATGGCCCCTTATGGTGCATCTTCTACTACTCGCAACCATTAAGAACCATATTAGAGTCAACGAAACAACTAATTAATTGCACCACTATTTTAATTTCTGAAGTATTTTATAAACATGCAAAATGTGATGAAGTACATTTCAATAGATCTTAAATTGGGCATTTAGATATTATAGGTTTTATTTCATCCAGCAAATAACTGCGCGAGCTATCCACTTCGCGTGGATTAAAGGTTGGCTTTCCGTCTGGCTCTCTCTCTCTCTGTCGTGCTTTCAAGGTGACCATGTAATAGATAGCCTCCAGCTGCGATCGCTGCTAATTAGTGCGCTGTGTTAAGAATTATTCTCTACATGGTTCATCATCATCAGCATCGCGTTCGTGTTTAAGTTTGATGCTCAATCATTCGGCGTAAGCATCTTCTGTAGCGCCTGTATGAGATTTTTTAGCGAACTTCCCGATCTCTACAAAGGATTATATCTGCATCGGCTGACCCTTTCTTAGGTTTGAAATACAGATCTCGGCTAAGTGCCAGTCTCGATCCTGTAAAATTGAGGAGGGCTACAACCCTGACATGGCCAGTACTTAGAGAAAGAAGAAACGATTTCGGATCCGCGTGAGAACTATCCACGTGAATCTACGCATTTCCGGACTTTCTAATTTATGAAGCTCATTCAAAGCTTTAGTTGTTTAATAAAGATTCGACGATTGCAATTCTAACCAACGTCGCTTGAAAAATGATATTTCTTACTTTAATCGGTCTACTCGTGTTGAATTTTTTGAAAAGGAGAGCTCGATTGTGGATCTTAGAGGAGGCAGTTTACTCTCTTTACCCGTTGCCAATGACAACGGATATTATGATTTTATACGCTCAAGCAGCTGCGGGCCGCCCTAAGGGAAGGGGGAGGGAGAAAAACCATTAAAATGTTTGACAGAGCGAAGGGGCGTGGCTTATGAATATTAATTAGGTCGCCCAGTGACCAATCAGCGAGCGAGAATAGCAATTAAGGCTCTTGCCAGCCCGCTGTAAGGCAAAAGGGAGGAACGAATCCCTCCTGATGATGAATCTGCCCTTACCATACTACTAGTGTCCCTCACCCATCACGAGCCATCTCTCTTCATGATATTGTCAGCGTTACAACTGCTCGATATCATTCTTTCATTTCACTGTAGCCTTTCCCTTGTACTCCCTTGACTTATCCAGTCTGAAAATCTGCATAGAATACATATATAGGCATACAGGATTGTTTTTGACTCGCTCTTTATTGTCAGCTGCTTCTACATGTACCTCTCCAACTATATGCTTCTTGGTAAAAAGACTTATCAGAGTCAAAACTCGCCTGCTTACCATCTGCTTCTTCTTCCGGGTGCCAGCGAGTTAAACTCAATTGCTGTCTTGAAACCATCAGTTTATGCCACATTACGATACTCATAGTGATTTCTCCACAAAATATTCTTGCTCAACTCATTTCTTTCTCAGACATAATCAAAGTGTTTTCTCGGCGAGATGAACCTGAATATGATAAAGTGACAGCAATTTAGATACATTATATAGTTTAGAAAAACTGGCTTAACCTTGTGAAATCGCTTATCAAGTTTTCACTAGTTTTGCAATGTCATACTAGCATGCAGCCTTCAAATCTCTATGACCATCTACAGATCAGGAAGGTGTATGCTTAGATTTTTCTGTAAAGTTATCCAAAAAGAATTCGTGTTTTTTGCCAGAAAGTAGTCATTAGAATCACAGGTGTCTTCCAAAGATTTCTTGTTTCTTATGGCCCGCATATACTCTGCTTTTGTACACCTATTGGCATCATGTCTCTGGCTGGGTTGTCTGCATGCTATAGGCTACACAGGTTATGAGCAGCAATAGACTTGTGACTAATAACAATAATGATAAGCCAATAATATTAGCAATAATGAAAAGAAGCAATAATAAAAAGTAGCAATAATAATAATAATAATAATAATTATAATAATAATAATAATAATAATTATAACTATAATAATAATAATGATAATAATAACAAGGATAAAAATAGTAGTAGTAGTAGTAGTAGTAGTAAAAATAGTGATAATAATACTAATGATAGGGCAATGATAATACTAATACTATTATTAATAATAAAATGAAAAATCATGTTACTGAACAATTGCATTCAAAATATCACACAGACAACATATATTACAGAGGTGATCCCACTCATTCAATCACAAATGAGCTTGCTATTAAGTGGCTCGTTGCTTAGTGCATAAACTAAATAAATAATAATCACAAATAAATCGTACAATTTTTAAAACGATGCATCAGATTGCATCGTTTTAAACTCCGATGCCCTCTGAAATCGGTAAACCATCTAAGAATATTCCAAAGAGCAGATTCTCTCTGAATCCCGCACTCTGACTTCCAACTGCCAGTAGCAGCAGCAGCAGCAACAACGGCAACAGTAGCAGCTAAACACCATTGCGTCAAAGACAAATGTTGGCATGAAAAGAATGAAGCAAAGAGCAATGGAATGATAACAACGGCGTCGCTCGTTTCCATGTTGTCATTGTCTCTGGAAATGTCTGTTTCTGTATACGCGGTTCATCATCATCATCATCTTCTGTCTCAATACCAACGTAAGGCAGTAGCCGCTGCCTCTGTCAGCAGCCGCAGCTGTACGATACGTCGCGTGTCCATGCGTCCGTCTGCAGCAATGACCATTGGTGACCACTCAGCCGGACACAACGACATCAGTCGCATGCACGAATGCCCGCCACAGTAGCAACGTGACGCTGTTACTATCCACAGCGAAAAGAAAGAACGTCTTGAACGTCGTTTCGAAAGTACAGTGAGTTTCGAATGGCGATTACCTTATTGTCTGCAATGGAGATAACGTTTAGAATGACGAGCTGTTTTAATTGGCCGAGTCAACAACACGTTTCAAATGAAGAGCATTTGATTGGCTGAGTATTCATAGCACGTTTCGTATTGACAATTGTTTATTGGTCAAAGCCTACATTACGATGCTGTGGCTGAAATGGAGAAATATTATTGACAGAAATCGATCGATATGGGTTTCAAGTTATGAATACTTGATTAGACTTTATACGGAGCCGTTTGATTTAATGGTTAACTATTAATATCCAGAAGAGTTATCATCCAGTCATTTCCAAAGCAGCTGAGATGACTGCGAGGAGTTTATATTCGTACGCCGACCTGAGTGATGCGGCCTATTACGACATCTTGCTGGCGAACGCAGACAACGCAGTGGGAATTATTTTCGCAGGTAATTGTCACCATGGCATTGTCATTGTATCCATGGCATTGTCATTGTCACCATGGCATTGTCATTGTCATCATAGCATTGTTATTGTCACCATGGCATTGTCATTGTCACCATGGCAATGTCATTGTCACCAAGGCATTGTCATTGTCACCATGGCATTGTCAAATCGAGTGAGTTAATTAGGCCTACATAGGTAAGTAACTCCCCAATCGATTGCACAGTGCAACTTGACACAACACACACGATCCAAGAAAATGTGTAAAATATAAGTTATTTTTCCGACAGAGCACCTAACTCTCTTATGGGCACACAGCAGGCCAATCAACACACTAAAAACAATCGACAACGCATTGAAATCATCGATCGAACTCATCATTCATCGATCGAAATCATCGAACTGAAATTAATCAGAAGAATAAAACAATATCATCGTTTAATTTCAAATTGACAAACCGCATTATGATTACAAGTACAGTATGAACGTCTGATGACAAGTCATTACAGGAGTCGAATTTAACTGGTGGAAGCCATGCAAGGCGCCAATCACGTTAGATATCTGATTTGAGGAACGTCGCCGCCTAGCAAAATAGGGACAAAAGTCGGCCTTAGGGGATAGCGAGTATCGAATTGCACACCAGCGTCTTATTAGTTGCTCGACGTACCTCAAAAGACTGCAGTCATTTGATTCCATGAATGTTTCATCACACTCTCAGGAAAAACCAGTCTCAACCGGTTTTTTACTTGCACTATGACGTCATCCTGACTTTATCCTTGACCTTCATCACTGCACACTCGCGGCCTGCTCTGAAAATGCTGCTTCCGTAGCAGCATGGACCATCCTGTAGAGTAACCGATGTGAAACCCTTACTAAACCGCATTCACGTGGCCTTCGTATCGTTCGGAAGTTAACAAATCAACATTATAATGTATTGTGTATCTATAATATATATGTATATATATATTCATTTCCTTCATAACATCAACATGCATGTTCTCATTATTTGCATAATTTACAGCGTGTTTGGTTAAGTTGATCCTTGACCTCGGGCTCTAGATGTACTCCTTGTGTTAAGTACAGCCCACGGTATGCAATACTTTTCTGCACATAAATCTATGTTGATTCTCTCTCGCCTCTCATTCAGCAGGAATCGCATTTCCGGCGTCTTCTGCTGCATAAGTCTGGGTTTCAATTGGTCGCCTCTGCCTTCGCGATTCTGCGTTTACGCGGATCTTGTTCTTTCCAGCGCGGTTCTATTCTCCTCCGTTCGGTTTCAACATTGTTTCAAACTCTGTCTACTACTTAGTTGACATCGTGCGTATCATTTGTTGCTCTGCAACCTAAGATGTTGTCTTTCATCGCACTCTCCAATCTACAACCTATTTGATATTGTCTTTCATATACTTCTACAATTCAACCTGCTCTATTCTGCTCTATACCTTCAGCCAATGCAGTTAATTCCAGCTCTGTCGTTTCCTCCTTCTTCTTATACATTTGAAGAAAAATCTCTATCGTCAACGAAGGATTGGGGTTACTCCAATGGTTTCTTTCCTCTCTCTTTCCTTAGTCAACTCATCTTTGGCCAAAGATCTCAATAACGCCTTTCGACTTCAATCTTTCATTTGCTCTGACTGCCAGTCCTATACGATACTTTATCGAATCCTATTGCTCTAAGCCTATGGTATCTTACACGTGTGCATTCTCTTTACAACCGCTTCTTTTACTTCTACAACCAACCTTTGTGGTACGATGAGCCTCAGCAAAAGTCTTCATCATATGAGAAAAGCAAACCCTGGAACCAGCGTCCCTCTAAGCTGTGCGCATACGTGACACACACGAGCCGTGAAGCTAGCGCACACAAGACTTTAGTGTGCGCATACAAATTGCTTTCGCAATAATAGCCATTCAACGATTTCTTCTTATGAAACTTCGTAAATTGAGTCTCCGAATCGGCTGCGGCCTGCCTTACTCCAGAAACTTTGGTTGCTTGGCTGATACGTCCCCTTCCTTATCTTTAGACACTTTCTTAGGTTTTCGACACTTAGGCTGTCACCATAGACGCTTTGATAGAGCGTTAATTTAACTATAATCTCACTCAGTTCGGACCTGCGCACAAAAGTGTGAGCCATTTGTTAATGTTGCACACAAAAAGTTTCTTGTGCACACTGTTTCCAAAAAGTTAGAGGGAACAGTGCCCTGAACACATTTGGCAGTCACGCTATTAATCACTTGTAATGCGAGGTGGCAGTGCAGTTTAGCTGACATGTTCCCTCTTTGTATTCTTTCCTCCTAGATCAATCAGCGTCAGTGTTGCCATAGTCCTAGCTTTCATTCCTCTATGGACGTCCATTAAGCCGGTGTTGCTAATCAACAAAGCTCGTAGTCTTCACAAGTATGTGAAGACAACAAGCAAACGGCTACAAGTCATCAGCCCTGTTTATTCAATTTCCAATCCTCGTCCTTACATGTAGCTCGCTTCTCGGCTCGCGACGTTGGTTAAAGTAGTCCGGTAGCAGAAGAATTACTCCGCTGAATCCTCGCTCAACGAGTTCTTCGTGATCAGAGAACAAACGAATCCTTGGGCGATGATCACAATTTGCAGGACTAATTTCATCGATCTCTTCGATGGCGAGGGTTCTTGCCTTAAGCATCCCCAAAGGCAGCGTATACGCCTTCACACAGCGTTATTTTTAAAATGAAACGCACGTTCACCTACACTTCACCTAGTGTAGCTATTGCCCAGTTTTCTACATCGGTAATAGGGCACCCAGATAAAAGAGCGCCCGACAAAAGAGCGCCGACAAAAGAGCGCCCAGACAAAAGAGCGCCCAGACAATTTGAAATAGAAGCTGGACAAATTAAAAGAATTCTAGCTTAAATGGAAGCTGGATTAATGAAATGAATCGTGAAATCCAGCTTCCAGTTAAACAGGTTCTTATCCTCAATCCCGTTTTCATTTAAACGGCATTCTTTTCATTCATCAGGTCTGTAGTTATACATAATTATTTTAATCAATCCAGCCTTTAGTTAAATCGACATTTTTCACCATTCCCACTTCCACTGAAGCCTAATGCGCTTCATCAATCCAGCTTCAACTTATGCGTGAATCTTCACATCGCACCAGATTCCTCTTTGTCGGAACGCTCTTTTGTCGGGCGCTCTGTTGTCGTGGCGCTCGTTTGGCGGCGCTCTTTTGTTAGGCGCTCCTTTGACGGGTCACGCGGTAAGACTGTTGGTTGCGTTTCATTCGCCTCTGTGAAAGAGAGCCTGCGAATCGGTTCGCTTCCAGATGATGGCTTATTTTGGAGATTTAAATCTCGGACTAGAGTGGTCCTCGCATGGAGACCGTAAATGAAAAGACGCGGGGTCCAGTCATATGGGGGAGTGTAGGTGATTGGTGGAGGATCTCACCCTATCAATTCAACGAAAGAGTCAGAATTAGTAACGATAATGTAACAGGACTTCTATTTAAATTTATCAAACACAATTTCACCTACATTGTTACACCTGGCGTGAATAAAGCGTTGCGCTTTTACTCTGTCATCCAAAAATACATATATTTATAGTCATAGACCTTAGAGGGGCGGAGAAATTCGCAAAGTATCAGCGTGAAGGAATAGCTTAGAATAACGACAACATACAGCTGTCAATTTGCACATAATTTTATCGGATACTGTAGTTGCAATGGAGTAATGATATAGTGCCTTAATATGTATAAAATTGTTCTGCATAATTGCTCAAATCTTTCATAAAATCTTTTGGAATATCTGCATGTCTTCTTAAATTCAGAGAATCTGTTGCTGTGGGTGGGTGATAGATACTTACAATGGTTTGATACTCGTACTGACGATTCTGCAGCGTTTCTGTATCCAAAACATGTGCGTGTGACAGAACAAATCAGAGGCAGTTTGGAGTTGAGGCCGAGTTCATTCTCTACACGTGTTCTCAAAGTCATGTGACCCTTTGAAGATCGACGTGCTCCAATAGCAGGCTATCAGCCTATACCTTGATTTGACACTTTCCTCAACCAACAAGGAAACGACAAAGACGGCTACAAGGGAAGGCCAGCAATGCCCGGGTTACACGTACACGCCTCGTGCAGCAAACTAACTTTCTTCGCTCTTTTCTTCGTTCATTAGTTCCATTGTTCTTTCATTTCCTCCGTCGTTTCTTGCAAGTATAGAGTTCGAGTACAGTTTTGCCTAAATAAGATGCGCCAGGGAGAGGGATGAAGGAAGGGAGAAGAGGAGTGGGATGCAGAGAAGAATGGAGGAAGAAAATGAATGCATAGGATGACATAGAAGGAATGAGAATGTGTGAGAGTGAGCGAGTGAGTGAGAGAGAGAGACAGACAGACAGACAGACAGACAGATCAAGCAGAGCTGAACGTCATCGGTTGGCTTAAAAAGGCAGGATCATTGTATTCTTCGTTGTACTATTCTTAGCTTTCCTTAGCTTTGTTTGGTGTATTGAATGCAATGAACCCAATAACGAAAAGCTAAGAATACAGAAAGGACAGGAATAGGTACACCTAATGTTAACTGCAAATCTGACCGGCTGCAACAGCGAAGTGTATTTATCAGGGTCGAACCGTAGGGAGGGGCAGCGGGTCCCTGGCCCTGGGCGCAAATGTGGAAAGGGCGCAAATTTCAGGATGAAATAGCTTATTATTCCATAAAATGCACTCTTTTCAAAATATGGGGGCGCCAGATTGATGCTAGGCACAGGGCGCAATTACAGCTCGGTACGGCCCTGGTATTTAAAATAACTTGCTGAAGACAATCAAGGAGGAAGTAGAGGAGCAGAAACAGAATATTTAGAGGATTGCCGTCACATAGAACCTTTTATATACTGCTACACAGCGGACCAATCAAATACAGCGTTGAATAAAGTAGCCATTATATCTGTACTAGGGGTCTGTCGAGAACTGTATATGCTGGAAAGAAGAGGAGACCAGGATTTCGGAAGGATGAATGGTGTCGTGACAACACAATACCATGTCAACAGTTTCAATTAGGGAGATGTAGTCACGCGGGGCACCTAAGCTATACACTATAGCTATAGCATGTACGACGAATAGAAGCATTTCCCAAACGTTTGCAAGCGTCTTTAGCTGTTCCACGGACTAAGGCTAGAGATTACAATACCGGAATAACCGAATTCCGGAATTCCGGAAATCCCGGTCTTTTATACATACCGAAATTTCGGAATTTTTTAAACAAATAATCCGGAATTTCGGAAGTGAAATTATGGCTATGGCTATCATTATCATGATACATGGTACACAAGATGCATAACTTTGTTCTATTTACATAATCATTATATTATATGAAAATGATGCATAGGTTGCCCTATATTTCATGTGAGGAATGACTTTGAATAATTGCGCTAGTAGATTTCTGAACTGTGCGCAATAATACTCTTGTATTTTTCTGCAGGCCTATTTCTAAAGCTATTCCTGGAACGCTGGATAAAGCCCTCATAATGGCTACAAACTCTCGACAAAGACACAAAACGCAATGACAGAAGGACTAATGACTCGTATTAGGCTTATACTGGTTGAGGAGACATAAAATTTGTATCTGAATTTGTTGGGAATTTGTTGGAAATTGAGAGTAAATGATCAAGTCGGTCAATACGTTCACGAAGAAAATTCCAGAATTCTCGGAAGCATGTGTGTCCGCACGTCCAAGGTGGCTCAATAAAAAATACCCCATCAAAAGAAATGCAATTTCTCAACAACCGATAGAGATATCCTTATCAAACTTGGTAGGATTTACAGAGAAATGAGTTGCGAACAATTTCTGAAAATTTAATTGAAAACTTGTCATTGCTCCAGATATTGTAGCTGTCTAAATTTAATACTTAGTATTTTCGCAATTGCGCAGACAAAAATTAATGGGCACGCACTTGTACTTTCAATATAAAATAACACCAGTTTTAATTGCAAATTCAAAAATCTGTTAAGCAGCATATCTCAAAGCATGTTCGAAGTTTCCGACCAAAGCTTTCACAAAAGCTCGAAGTCGTTTTCTGAAGCTCAATGTGGCCTTGTTGATTGAGTTCTGTGGCTGCTGGTCACATATTAACTGCAAGACTTTTTCAGCCAGTCGATGTTCGTTGGCTTGGGATGAAATGTCTTGCAGCGCTCAAGAATTATAGTAGCTCCCCAGACGTAATAATCGAGAGGGTTAAGGTCTGGTAAGTTTGGTGGCCATTCATCTTTGACAATGAAGTCACTGCAGTTGGTGGCAATAAAGTCTTGAGCCAACTTTGCCATGTGAGCTGGAAAATGAAATCAAACGGTAGAACAGACTTGCAGTTGTAGAGTGTCAGCGTAAAGTTTTGAGTTTATTACTTTAGCCTTGTCTGGGATTAAATGCAGTCTTCCCTTACCGCCGTAACACATGCCAGCAGAAACCATGACCTGCTTCGCCGACTTGTATGGCTCTCTTAACCACCAGGCGACTTTCGATCGTTCATCTCCGTAATTGTGGAAATACGGAAAATTTAATTTAGACAGTTGTAAAATTTGAAACAATTAAAAGTTTTCAATTACATTTTTAGGGATAGTTCGCAAATCTTTCCTCTGTAAATCTGAAACAGTTTGATAAAGATATCTTGATCTGTTGTTGAGAAATTGCATATCTTCTGGTGGGGTATTTTTTTATTAAGCCATGTGCACCCTATATATATATGCATATATATATATATATATATATTAGCGTATACGTGTATATTCAAATGTGAACGAGGATTTTTTTATGTTCAAGTACGATTTATGTGTACATATCTAGGTAGTCATGCGTGTGAAAGACATGCGTGTGAAAGACATGCGTGTGAAAGACATGCGTGTGAAAGACATGCGTGTGAAAGACATGCGTGTGAAAGACATGCGTGTGAATGTCTGTGTGTATATATATATGTCAAGTGTAGAGGAACATTTTATGTTGGAACTCCTCTCGTTGATAAGTCGCATCTTTGATTGTCTTTGCTTATTTCTTTGAATCCTTGTATAAAGAATGCTGCTAATGTAATATTTGTGGTTACGGTATTAGCAAATGCAATCCATGGCTAAGCCTCTGTAGCAACGATTCCCGTTAAGACTAATTTACTTCAACTCATCGGAAAGTTCACGTCGCGCAAAAATCAGGGACATGTATATTGCATACGTTCCGGTGTTTACATTTGTCATGTTGAAATGGATCTTCATGCTAATCAGTATTCCTAGGCAGTGGTTTACGGCCAGGTGGCCATCATTCGCTTCGGGAGTAATCTAAGAATAATTGCCGAAGACACAATGGAATTAAGAGCTTTCGATGCTTCTCAGAGTTTACAGCAGATACGCCGATCTTGTTCTTTCCAGCGCTGTTCTATTCTCCTCTAAACTCCATAAAATTCGTTTGATACCCAGAAATTGAGGTAGAAAGGATTTTTCTCGTTCAAATATCACCCGTTGCAGTCGCTAGTAGAATACAAACGGGTTTGGTCTAGTTATAATTTATTGGCTGATAGACTAGATGATTAAAGACTAATTGACTTCTCAATTTTCAGTTACTTACCGATCAATTGACTTTTCTGATTGACTCGCTGATTTACTGACTGATTAAGTCAATGACTAATAAGATATGCATGACGTCAGCATTATATATATATATATCTGTATATATATTTATATATGTTGCGCACAAATGTTTGTGTTTAGATTTTTGATCAGCTTAATGAACGCCTGTTTGAGTGACTGATTGATTGGTTGGCTAATTAGAGTTATTGGCTGCGATTTTCCATATAAATTTGAGTAAACATTGACGCATCTTTAACAGCTGTTTATCGTCACAACCTATCGTTATACAAATAGCGTTCGGCACGTGCGATCGAAATATTTTCCTAATGAGCATTTATTTTTAAATCTTCCCTCTGAAATATCTTTATTTGCAAAAAACTATTTAATTCATTGAGTTTAAATCTTCGATTAAATAATAACTTTAAAACGCCCCTTGTTAATGAATTTGTAATGAATTCCTGAACACAATTTATGACCATTTAGTCTGCTTTTATCGTCTCGGATGTTGCTGATCTGTAGGCTATGGGTGAAGTTGCTACGTATAACGGTATAAGCTATCAATAATAAGAAGACATCCAGTAATGAAGTTATTAACAGGCACAAATGATCAATTGTAATATTTAGGTACTATATATATATATAAATAAATATATGTAAGTATATATATATGTATATATATATGTGTGTGTGTGCGTGTGTGTGTGTATGTGTGCGTGTGTGTAAGATAGTTGTGATAGTGCTCTGGTGTTGATGATGGTAACCCCATGAGACAAACAAGAAAACGACGTCGTTGATAGGATGAAAGAATTAATAGGAAGCTTACAAGTCAAGAAGTAAATAAGAAACGCATATATGACCTAGGCCTATATGCTCAACATAGTCCTAAGACGTACAGTTTTCTGACTGAAGATTAATTAATGGGTCTTAGTAGTGCTTCTTTGAAAGTAATTGAAGCGAGATGTGTCCGTCAAGATTCCGGAATCGATATTTTCTAACGTCAGCACAGTAATTAGCATGTTTTTCTGAGTGATTGCACCTAAGGAAGTAGGCCTATATAATCCGCCTGTTAGGTGAGATTTCGGCTTAAAGGATTTCGACTATGAACGCAAAGGCGTATATAGGAATAGACAGAAATACTGTCGACCAACTGTTTCCCAGTGAAGTTTCGGGGTTATATTGGTTCTGGCAACGTACTATCAACAGTTTCTTAGTGTTCTAGGTGACAGTAAATAGGTCGTGGAGATACAACGTACAGCGCAATTAACACGGTACAGACCGTGTCAATTGCGTGACATGTGTCCGGTTGCAAGAGATGACTATATATACTTATATTTACTGCAGCTGCTGCTGCTTCCCCTACCACTTCCACTGCCACTATTAGTACTACCACCTACTACAACTAATACTATACCCCTATTGTCATCATCAGTCTTTTTTCATTATTGGTACTACATGCATGCTGAGTTGTTACCCTATTGCATAGAAGGCGTGCTAATGACGTGGCGGGTATGGTACGGGTATGGGAAGCAGTGTATATATGATACGGTTACGAGTATGTAGTAAGAATATTCTACCCGCAGACCTCCATTTTCAGCTTGATCCTGTGGGAGCCAAGTGGGATCTATAGTCACATAGTCAGCTTCACCAAAAACTAATGTGGGAATCTATGTGCGATAGGTCTAATATGTTCGTGATAGCTCGAACACTGTAAAATTCTGCTATCTGGAAACCAAATGTCAAGGTAATGAACTAATGATATTGAATTATGTTCACGATGAAGAAGATAATTATTGTAAAAATTAATAGTGATTATTACAATCAGCACGATATCAATTACAACGACGACGACGATGCTGATGATAATGTTGTGAATGATATTGGTGATTTTGATGCTGTTATTGTTAAGAATAATAATAATAACAATTGTTATTATTATTATTATTATTACTATTTATACTAAAAATCAATTCCTGAATTACTAAATTACTGAATTACTTATAATCAATTTGCCTGGCAAATAAAACTGCATGCTTCCGAAGCCAATTTGAATTGTTCCTTCTTTCTGGTATACTGTTTGCAAATATGACTGCAGTGTGTTTGTGTATCTGAGAGTTGATGTGCTGCATCTTTGCAATGCAGAGCATTTCTATAAGTAGTTGTATGTCATAAAATAAATGTCATTACAAACTCATAATGCAGAAAAGTACGCACTGTGTGTTGTCATTACAAAACAGCGGTCAGCAGTTTTCGATTCTCATAACTTCCTCTCTAAAGATACAATAATCGTATGAACATAATTGTTTGTGTAGCAGAAATCTGTTATTTTACATGGCACATTGTCAAACAGCTCGCAGATTGTTCTCCCAGTTTTATTCACTTTTCATACGTTCATTCATTCATTCGTTACTTAGAGGCAATTTCAGCACATGCGTTGAAAAATCACAGTATTTTTATTAAATTAAAAATAATCAGACTTCCATTGGATCACAGTAATCCCATAATTTCACCCGTCCACACTTGCCCTCTTTCTATCTTTTACCTATTAAGCCGAATAGCATATACAAGCATAACCACAGTAAATAATTATTATTACCATTAACCATTAAAGTCGTCAAAAGAAACAGGGGCGAAACCATACTCTTGCTCTGGTAAGCGTGCCTTCCAAAGCACATGAGCAAAAATTCGTTGCCTCTGCATGCGGAATCGGCGCCAATGCTTGTTTCGGTTGTGATCATTGAATGCCAACCTTTACATTTAAATATTTATCAACATATGCTGCAACATGCTGCCCACTATCATACATTCTAACACACTAACACACAACAGCATCTAACACAAATGCACACATAAGAACGCGCATACAAACAGCTAACAACCACAGATGCGCATATAAATGGCAAATGTTTCACCCGAGAAATTAATATACTACGTCCTTCTGTCTCTTCAAGTCCATCGGCCAATCGTCCGATGGTGTCGGTCGCACGCCTCAACATATGCTTCTCTATCCTCCTCTCCTCACTCTATTCTGCTAATAAACCCAACCTCTGCACGTAAGTCGCATATCAATCTCTGAAATCGTCGAGTCATTCTCTGTTTGGTCTGCCTCCTCTGCTAATTCACGCACCTTTCATCGTTCATAACTTCAGATGCGACTCTGTGAGCGACTCTTGTTTATCATCCTGTAGATATTGCGTCTCCTCTTCAAATGCCCTCATCTGGATCTCAATCACTTCAGCATCAAACAGCGTTACTTTGTTTTAATACGGAGTGTCTCATTCTCAATCAGTTTTCGCCCATATATTAGAGTCAGACACTTCCGATCATAGGAATAGAAGCAAATGTTAGACAACATAGAAGCTACGAAAGTCGGCAAAGCTTCGAACTTTTTTACTCACCTTTCAGAGGACTAGACAAGTCAGGAAGTGAAACATCGAAATAGAAATTTAAGGATTGAATTTTACGCAGAAATAAAAAGGACATATCAAGTTCTAACTTTATTATTTTGATAATTGCACTGAAACATGCTAACTATTAGATATTAACTAAACGTTAAGTTAAGCTGTTCAAGAGTTTACATTATGTATACACTATTTGTGAATGGCTCTATGCAAAATGTAAATTCATAATGCGTAATTCGTTTAGCATTAATGCAAAACTGGCAGTTGGAGTCTACGATTGCAAGAGTGCCAGTGGGCCTATATACAGGGCCTAAGACAGCCTCGCACTGACGAGCTCCCGCAAACACGCAGAGTCCCAGCTTGTCCCGAAGATCAATCGGAAACTCCATGTCTCAGAGTTCACAAGGAGTCGTGAACTTGTCGTAACAGCGCTACATAAATGTCAAAGCAATCTTCTTCAAAGTTCTTTGCGTGTACACCTGTGTATACATTAAGTGATTTATCGTCGTTATCACTTGGTGAGGTCTGCTTCAGTCACCGTTGAAACGTTGTCGAAGAAGAACGAAAGAAGATGGCGCCCATCCATTATTCATCTGGCACGTCTGCTGCTGCTGCTGCTGCTGCTGCTGCGAAACTCTCGCCTCCTCTTCGACTCCAATTAAGACACCCGAGCGATTGGAGGCTGCTTTGATTCAAGCAATGATTTCACCCATTGCGAAGAGCGTCTTACTGTCACGTTCACACATATATATATATATATTTGTATATATATTTGCAGATATATGTAGAGAGAAGATATGTATATATATATATATTTGGATGACGCAGCGGAAATCCGTATGCAGTGACGTTCGTCGTTGAGTCAACGGGTGCTCTTCTGCAGTCGTCCTATATATAGGCTATATATATCTCAGCCATCGATTAATTAGCAGCGCTTAAGACGGACTTTAACGATTTCAGTTCGTTGAGAATAGCTTTCCTATGTCGTGCTTCTCGGTCTGTGTATCAAGTCGTTTACAGAGCACATTTTTGAAGCCATAAAAAGCGTTTCTTGCATGATATCTTGCTGACATACAAAGAATCGCCTGGATAAAACATAGAATGTGTGTGTGTGTGTGTGTGTATGTAGGGTGTGTGCTATGGTGTACGTAGTGTGCGCTCACTGACATGCTATGGTGTACGGCAATGTACACGTGAACAACTAGTGCTATAAAAAGCGCTACTTGAATCATCAGATACGATACGATGTATATATACATTATATATATATATAATTATGATGTGGATGTGTGTGACAAATTGTGTTTAATTTAGAGTGCCACAATGCCATCCAGAAAATGGCAGAATATGTGTCAAAATGAAGCGATGCAGATACGTTGTGTGAATATTGTTGCTATGCATGTGTCAAAACATTTATGTAGAGCCTTGTAAATTTCAAATACGCTGACGCAGAGTTTGTTAAAAAACCAATTTCATATAGGATATGTTTTTGTGTCCGCATGAAACTCAGCATTCACATATTAATTCATTAATTCTTGTATTAATATATTCTAATATTTATACAATTATAAATTCATCTTTTTATATAATCGTAAATTTGTTAATTCATTTAGTTATATTTATATTCATAACTTTATATAGCTTGCCAGATGTTCGTCAGGTTTTACTATCTGACAATTTTAAAAGCCTGTGACATTAGGAATTTTGTAGTGAACACACGCTCTGAATCATAAATATATAGTATTTATATGTAGGCCTATACATGCAAATACATTGCTGCCCTTGTCTTCCTTTCGGCTTCTTACATAATTTATACCTATGTCACAAGGCGATGGCGATTTCATTGGCGATGGCTTCAATCAGATCTCATCTGCTTCTCCGCATCTCCAACGCTAAAGAAAGACTATCCCGATTAAACCTTTCTTTGTAGCTCAAATCCGTATAGCCACAAATAATTTTTGTGGCTCTTCTTTGCACATTCCCCTAGCTTTTTCATGTCCAGTTTCAGGCAGGGACTCCATACCTTGATGCGCCATTAGTGCATCTGTGATATACTGTATGATCGTAATACCTCAGCATCGTATGCTTGTCTCTGGTCAGTATTGCTCTTCTTATCATGTGAGATGGAGTAATGTGAGCACAGCCAAGGATGCAGCATGACACCAAAGTATGCAGCTATCCGATATGAAATCCGTTGGGCGACAGGAAACCAGCGTAACACATTGCGTCTGTAGCCAGATACGGAGGCGATTATTAAGGAATTCGCCCAATAAGCCGAGCAGCCAAGCACAGAACCCGATCTATAGTCGTCTATGAATCTCAAGGGAGACTAACGAGGATCGAGGTTTCTCTATTGCGCTCTCGCACGAAAACATTGGCTGGAAACTAAACAAAGTGTTTAACAACAGATACCTCTCTCACATGTAAAATTATGGTCAATGGAACAACACAACCACGTGAGATGCGTGTTTAGTAGCATCTGACGCTCTTTTTGCTAACGATGGCAATGCATATAGGTATGACAGCTGCGATCAGAGTAACTGTCGGGCGAAATATAAGTCAAGATCATTAAGAAAGTCTAAGGGACCTTTTCTTTATCCTCGCGTGAAACAGAACTCATGCCAATGGAAACTTGGAAGAGTCGTCTATATCCAGCGTACATGGATGGATTGGATGCCCATGAACACACCACCGACCAAGCGGTGCTAAATGGCTGCTCACTGCGCTATTATATCGTCACTTGTTGGGCAGCAGCGAGTGACAAATAGTCCGTCCCGAAAAGTAGTGATGACGCAGCATTAGCAGTAAAGCAGAGACAATGACGTCAGGTCTGACACGTTTATTAGCTTCGGTCGTGTTTGCCTTCGAGTGCACGAGGCTAATAATTTTGCCTTCAATTTCGTATGGGACAACGACTCGGTCGGCTGATGCCTCTGCATCCGATTGTAAACAGGACATATTGCAAAATGAAAGCTTGCGTACATCGCGGTTTAATATCGTCTCAAGTGAGTAATAATTGGTTATGTGACTACAAGAACAACCAGTAGGCCTACAATAACAAAAAGAAGAAGAAGAAGAAAAAGAAGAAAAAGAAGAAGAAGGACGAACTCAAGAACAAGAACAAGAAGAATAAATGACACGAATGATGACTACAAGAAGAACAATAGCAAGTTGAACGATAAATAGGAGATAAAGAGGAGAGCAATAGCAGGAAGAACACTAACACGAAGCACAAGAGTAATAGCAAGAACTGGATACTGTTCTAAGGTAAAAGAAAACGGCAGACACGCAACGCAATGCAGAGTATGTCATATGTTTCGTCATCCTTTCAATCAATCAATCAACCAGTATAATTTTCTATAATTTTATGTTGTACCCTTTCAATCTGATACAATACGATCCGTGTTTAGCGTTCATTGTGGCTTTGACTCGGCAATGGCCGATGTCCAACCTTCACCAACGATGACCTTGTCCGCTGCTCCTCAACTAAAACAGCAGCGGTCGCCGTGTCCACGTTCGACGCTTATGTCTATAATAGCCTCAGTTGGATGGAGTCGATGACGGTCGACGCAAAGTATGACGGATGATCGTCAACGGTTGAGCTCTACTTAATGCTCCTCTCGACCGATGTGTGGGCTGAGCGATATGAAAGCGCTTGATGAGAAGAGAAGCGCGAGAGGCAGCGCTCGCAGCGATCCAGGCTTCAAGGGTGCCGTGAAACCCTAGACCAGATTGAAGTTGGCAGCAGCTCCGACGATGAAGAGGATGAGGTCGTTCAGATAAAACAGGTAGTTCGCCGAGTGTGCTTTTCAATATTCTCATCTGTGTGGCTATAAGCATCTAAGCGCTGTCAGGGTAAAGCGTCGTACGCGGTCAGCGTCTAAGCAATTTGTGCTACCACTCAGGCGACGTTTACGCACTTCCATATATTATATCAACACGTTCTAACCACTCGCTTTTTTTTCTGGACAGATAGCAACGCCTATGAGAATTTACGTTGAGAATGCATCTGTTGACATTGAACCAGTGATCGAATGAATGAATGAATAAATAAATGATCGAATGAAGGAATGAAGGAACGATGGAGCGAAGTAACGAACGGACTAAATTACTGCATTGACAAATTGGATATATGAATGAATTAATAAAGTGCATGATCAAAGACTCAAGTATTCGAAGAATTAATATGATGATGATCGCAGATAAAACTATCCAAATGGAAAGCGCCTTCGATGGGTTCTTCAACTTCTTCTACACGTCGCATACAATCCAGTTATATTCATAGATCAGTGTTATCGGTCCACAGATCAAAGATCAACAGAACCTATTGCACTGAATGGCCATACAAGATAGATAGACATCTTCACAGTACGTGTAACCTATTACCAGGTGTCATAATAATACTATGATAATGACTTACTGAATGTGTATACACATGAAGGAGTGGCTACACTAGTGCTAAGTAAACGTTATGTAGGCCTACATGTATATTTATGATGAACTATACAAATGTCGGCTTCTGTTTAGTGATAGGACGCTATATTTAGAATTGCATATAGAAACAAATACAATGTAGACGACTGGTGTCAATTTGTGTCGATGTATATTCTGTACTAGCTGGGAACCCGGCGTTGCACGGGTTGAGACAGGTTTTTGGCCCTGGAGAGCAGAAAGACGGCGGTGGCGGGATTCACCAACACATTCACTGTGTGTTCCAGGATGCGTACACATACATATGCGTGTGGCACAGTGGCCGATCGGTTAGAGCGGTCAGCCTGTAACGTTCAGTGTGTTCTGAGCGCGTGGGTTCGAGCCTCGTCCGGGGCGTCACTGTGTAGGGACCTTGAGCAAGTCCTTAGCGCACAATTGCTCTGCAGTACAACTGAAACTGCGCCGTCGAGGCGTGTGTGTGCACTTCTGAGCAAAAAATGTTGCGGTATCAAATTTCGGTAATAAATAAACTTTAAAAAATACCCATCTGACCGACTGTGCAAACGATGATCAGCTACTTTATACGTGCTACCTGTACGATATCTCCAAAACCGTCCATTCATTCATGACGGTGTGAAAGCAGAAGAGGTGTGGCAGACCAGACAGATATCGCGTGCACATGTCGGCAAATGTGCAGCAGGTGTTTCGTCGACACGCTCCTGGCGACTGAGAAGAAAACTTTCTTTGAGGGGGGCCCTTGAGACCACGCAGGAAGACGGCGACCGCGGGATTCACCAACCCGTCTACTGGGTGTCCCAGGTGTCCCCCGAGCCAACGGCAAAGGTTTCGAGCCAATAGCTGTAAAACTGTGCAAATGCATAGCAGTGACAGACACACACACAAACACACATAATCTTCTCTTTATTTATATAGATGATGGTAATAAAGTCACTAAGTCAGTCGCATCTAAGCTGCTAGAGAGGTGACAACTTGCGGGTGGGAGTATAGTATAGTATATATACACCAAGAATCAAGCGAACTGACTGTTAGTAGGCTTTCGCAGTGTTAACAGGAGCGCAAACGAATAATTTCGCAACGTCTTCTGCATTGCAATGAAGAGAGCAGAATACAAAGTCTCGACAAGAGACGATTTTTCGTTTGCCGTTGGCAGACGATGGAGTACAAATTATGTTCTTCCTTGATCAGAACAGTTTTTCGATCGGTTGACTAATGAGAAGAAACCGATTTCATGCCAGACCTAAATCCGTCGTGGCTCTACCAACAATCAATCAAACTGCGGGTCGGCCTTTGAGCCACTTCCCTCCGTCGTCTCGTCGACAGAAACGCCTTTTCCACATCTTTGGAGGCAAATGTCATTAATTCCCCTCTACCCCGCGCTGCTGGGAGCTATGCCACGTGTGAAAGGCTGAGAATTGAATTTTAGAGTGGACTTTGTGTGGAATGGTCTGGGTTCGAGAGAGGAACCTCTGGACCTCGCTTCCTGCGTAGATGGAAGCTCTGACGGATATGGATTGATGCTTTGGTGTAGACTTGAGAGAGGTCTGGCTGGAAGATGGTAGTGGGACAGACTCGAAAGGGGTGGACTTAGTTAAACGGCAGCTATTTTACCTAAATGAGAGATTGAGAGATGCGGAGATGAACATAATATTATTACGGGAACTCGTGTGTTGAAACAGAGGTGAAGGAATTGATCACGTGATTACAATGGTGCATGAAAGAGGTGCACGGAAGAGGTGCATGGAAGAGGTGCATGGACGAAGAATGAATAAATTCGAGCAAAACGAAAGATTGGACGAAACACAAACTGATTAAAATATGATGAAAACGGATCGTAGGAATGAGCAAAATTACTTAAGTAAGGTAAAGCGGAAGATGGATAATTTATTGAGACGATGAATGTGAGAATGAGAAGAATATGGGAGAATGAAGTTTGCAGAGGATGCGTGTATATGTATGTGCGTAGTGAGAGAAGGCTGACTCACTTCATCGGTATTGTTTGAAATACGTAATGAGGCGAGAGATAAACAAGAAGAGTATGAACTGGAAGAATTGTTCATACTGTTTCTATTGAGCATGCATAGTCGAACAAACAGATGAATAGAGGAACTGATGAACGGATGAATGAATTGAAGAATGGATTGACGGATGAATAGAAAAATGATGAATGGATGAATAGAGAAACGGACGGCTGAATTGAAGAATGGATCGATGGTTGAACTGAGGAATTGATTGACAGATGAACAGAGGAAATGGATGGATGGACGAATGTAGGAACGGACGGATAAATGAATAAAGAGGTGGATTGATGGATGAACGGACGAACTAACGAACAGATAAACTGTGCGAAGATAGAAATATTTAGATATACAAAGAAGTAAGATAAGATAAATCCAGTCAGACATTTTTTCAATCAACCTCCCTTTTTTATTATTCATTCATTCGTCACTCATTTATTCGGTCAATCATTCATCCAGTCAGTTAATCACTTAGTTAGTTAGTCAGTCGGTCAATAAAAAACTTAGGTAATCAGAAAGACGAATGTAATATTACTGACGGTTCGTGATCGAAGGGTTTATTTAGCGCGGGAAGATGCATAGCAAATGTTCTCATTTACGGACATTGCATGCGAGACGAAGGAATCGGAGAAGCAGGAGGAGGAGGAAACGGGAGGAGGAGGAGGAGGAGGAAGGGAGAAGGAGGAGGAGGAGGAAACGGGAGGAGGAGGAGGAGGAGGAGGAAACGGGAGGAGGAGGAGGAGGAGGAAGGAAGAAGGAGGAGGAGGAGGAAACGGGAGGAGGAGGAGGAGGAGGAAGGGAGAAGGAGGAGGAGGAAACGGGAGGAGGAGGAGGAGGAGGAAGGGAGAAGGAGGAGGAGGAAACGGGAGGAGGAGGAGGAGGAGGAGGAAGGGAGAAGGAGGAGGAGGAAACGGGAGGAGGAGGAGGAGGAGGAAGGGAGAAGGAGGAGGCAAACAATTGATGGAAGACGGGTAGGAAAGGCAATGCGAAGTAGGGAAGGAACTTCAAGGAAGGTCTGTTTTCAGAATAACTGCTTCTGTTGGATATGTGTGCAATGCACTGGGTATGTATGTTCATGAATGTATGTTCGTGGGTTCATCTGCGTGTGTATAATTGCATATGCATATCAATCAATATATTTTGATCAATCAATCAATATATTTTATTGTGATCAACCAGATTAACAGCAGTAACATAATTCGTTCAAGGTTTCGGTGACATTGGTATATAGCAATTGGGGCCCATGAAGTGATCTATATCCCGCTAGATAGGGTCACCTATAAAGTACTTACTAATTATACAATAAAAACAACCGATTAACATATATCCAAATATGATGAAAATTTTCAGTTAATCATACGCTTAACCAGTTACGACTTGATTAATTAGCATTTTATCTTAACTAACGACATGAGAACATAATAACACAATAATACTAACATGATAGGTCTATATTTTAACCCAGCATAACACTAACATAATAACATAGGTTCATTAAATACCAACAGAGCAAGCTATTTATTTCCATTCACTATGTGGGCGCTCGCACAACCTATTTTTGAATTCATGTAGACTATAAGATTACTTAATTTGCGAAGGGATCTTGTTCCATATAAGAGTCCCAGCAGATCTGATTGTAAACTTACGGGTATTTGAATGAGCGGAAACCGGGGCAATATGTCTTTGCATTTCTGGTGTAGTCGATGTGTATGTTCGTACTAATTTGGAAGAAATCCCGATAAACTTTAGGAAGCCGGCCATATTCATAGCGGAAGAAGAATTCCCCAATTTGAAATATCCTTATATGTTCAATTTTTAATAATCCCAAAGTTAAGTAAATTTGGCTGTACGGTTGTTGAGCTCATAGGGGCATCTGCAACAATTCGAATGGCGCGTTGCTGTAAAATTACCAATTTATACAGTCTCGATTCATAAGTTGATGCCCATATCATGTTGCAATATGTCAGATAAGATAATATACAAGTGAGTAACTTGATTTTGTTCGGATGGAGGTGGGCAATAGATAGGATGTACGTTCTAAGATACCAACGCCCTTGGCAATTTCCACGTCATGTTTTGATCCACATTAACTCCCAGAAACCTGGTTGATACTACTAGGCAGGCGGGAACGCCGTTTATGAGTACCATCGGACTTAGTTGGTTTGCACAAAACCAATCTGCTATAGTTGACAATTCACTCACTATTAACAGTCTGAATCAGGATCTGAAGGCACGTATGAGAACAGATCACGCTCAGGTAGTCAGCAAATAAAATAAAGTACATGCTTGTGGAGACATTGACAAGATCATTAATATAAATGAGAAATAACAATGGACAGAGGTTCGATCCCTGAGGAACCCCCAAACCGTATTAGACCTATCCCAAAGTACACCGTTGCAGCTAACTCGCTGTAGACGGTTTTCAAAATAGCCGATAAACCAGCTGAGTTGCATTCCACGTATGCCGTAGTGTTCTAATTTACTGAGGAGTATATTATGATCTACAGTATCGAAGGCCTTGGCTAAATCAAAGAATATACCCACCGATTGTTCTGTATGTATGTGTATGCATGTGTGCATGTAGAAGTCTATAGTATACATGTATGTGTGTCTATATAGTGGGCCATCTTGTTTACCATGGCATTGTACTGCGTACAGTTTAACCAACAGCTTATGTAGAGCCATTAGAAGCTTCAAAGAACGTTGTGTTTGGCCATGAAAGGCGTGGATCGAATTATCTGGCGATGCTGGATCGAACAGACGGAGCGGGATGTGAACGAAGTAGTGCAGTGCAGACGGTGAATGGAGATCTCGCCCGTCCAATCTAATTCATGCTTTGCTCAACACTGTATAGATAATACACATATATGATATATATATATATATATATATATATTTATGCGGACCGAATTTCTTTCGCCTCTGTGAGTGTCTCTTCGCCGTAGAAAAGAGTTCCTTGTTTACAATATCATTCGAATTGAATCGCTGCATACCAAGTCTTCCAAAATGATTGCTACGCTGGCTACATAATCGTGTTTGCCCAACGTTTCTTTTCTTGCACGCTTCCTCGTTTGCGTGCCAATCATTCGCGTCTGGTCTTTGAGATAGCAGTTGAGCGACTCTGTTTGACCTCGGTATGAATGGCATTTGTTCATATCATTCAGTTGTACTCAATCAATCAAGCAATCAATCAATCACCCAATTAATCAAACAATCAGTGAGTCAGTCAAGTAATTGTGATAAGCCCTAACACTGATCTGTGATCCCGCGTGTTGGGGACTCTTGATATATTTGTAGACCTTCCTGTTGTATATTCAAGTATAATAAATATCTGACTTTGAATGTCAGAATCGAAAGATTGTTCTACCTATTCATTCCACTCGTCTACTGGTTTCCAAAATATAGTATGACAAATGTTTTGTTTGCTTTGCATCTTTATTTTGTTTTGGCTAAATGTGGCGGCGGTGGTGGTGCTCTGAGTAAGTAGTAGTACTACTGTAGCAATAATATATTATTAGAAAATTTAATAGGATGACGATGGGCAACATCAGCAGCATTAGCTACAGTGGTATTGTTGGCTTTGTCTATTGTTGTCTTCAGGTTTGTTATGTTCTTCTTTCCTCCAACACCAGTCGACCTATTACTCCTATCGTCACCACAGTTGTATGCTTAGACACTATTATATATATATATATATATATATATATAGGGAAAGCATAATATGTGAAGTGTCCAATGTTAGTACGTGATTATATCAGTATGGTACTCATTATGCCTATTATCGTTCTATATATAAATATATATATATATATATATATCGTTCTGACATCCACTGGATTATGTACACTTCTATCATGATCTCTATGCTTCTGATAGAGTTATTAACTCACTTCCTTTGGCGCAGATGTCGTCCGGCAATATTGCGTCGATGGATCGGCAAGGAAGGGAGAGGCAGCGACTGTTTCAGCGACAGAGGAGTCTTAGTAAGGGAGGGAGGAAAGGAGAGCGACTGTTTCAGCAGCAGAGGAGACGACGACTGCGTTGATGCATCTGACTGATACGCATGATCGCACGTCAGGCGTCACCTGCGAACGAACGAACGAACCGCAAAGACGTCATCTATCTCATGTCAAAACACAAATAAATAGAAAAACAATTGCACATATGCTGTCTTTCTCCGTCTCGCTGTCTGCCCATGTCTCTCTCTGTCTGTGTACTAGTGTCTCTCTGCTTCTCTGTGTGTGTGTCTCTCTGTGTTTCTGTGGGTGTCTCCCTCTGTCAATCTGTCTGTCTGTCTGTTTATCTCTCTCTCTCTCTCTCTCTCTCTCTCTCTCTCTCTCTCTCTCTCTATATATATATATATATATATATATATATATATATTTCTGTCTCTTTGTAACTCTCTCTCCACGAAGATAAGACAATCACACAGACAAGCATAATGCACACACAAACACATACAAAATATTATTGCATGCATGTAAAAAAGATGTTAATAATATTATATACTCGCGTGCGTGCAAAGACACATAGGCCTACGTATAGTTGACAAAAAGACACATGCATATATACATTATGTATATATATATAATATTCAAATATACAGCTCACACACATACATACATACATGCGCACATACATACACAGGCTACACGCAGCGGCGAAAGAAGAGGGTAGACAGTGCAGGGATGAAGGAAGGGAGGTAATGAAGGGCAGCGGATGAACCAGTCTCGGGATTAAGGTTGACTGATGAGTACATGGGACAGCAGAAGCAGAGGGAGAACTTGTGTGGAGCAGTAGATCATTCTAAGAAATGACGGGGAAAAGGAGGGAAGGGAAGAATGGAGGAAGAGGAAACGATAAAAGAAAGAGAGATTGAACGAAATGAGGAAGAAAGGAATTAAGGAGGAAGGGGAAGAAAGACAACGAGAAGGAAGGAAGGAAGGAGGGAAGGAAGTGACAGACACGTGACCTGAATAAGATATTGTACTGATGATGGATGGCTGTTTATCGTGCGTCATGTTCACCTCTGTTCGGCCGAAGGGATCCTTCATCTACTGAACAGTCATACGTCTTAGGATGGATGTTGATAAAGGCGCCTAATGACTAGCGATACTATAGCGTATCTATTGACTGGACATTTGATTAAGAAGTCAAACATACACACACTCATCTACATTATTATATACCATGAATAAAAAATACATCGTGAGAGGCGGAATTTTGACAGGATTAATTCTTTGAAACTGGTGTGGTCCGACTGGCAGCGTTTCACAAGTCGCTTAAATTTCTTTCTTTAGTCGTCGGTTGTGCTAGCAGCGCTTAATTATTCTGAGTAGGTTCTCGGAGTGGTGCTATAAAAACTAAAAATGAATTAGTGAATGAGTTGAGTTGAATGTCACTGCTCGTAACATCGACGTCGCTGTGATTCTTCTGAAGTGTCTAAACAACTTGGTATAATAATTATGATATTTGCAAGTGGCAGGCCTAGTTGTGTTTTTAATAATATATACATAATATTGGACATGTGCCCCCCATTAGTTTAAGGCAAATGCATTGGCCTACAATCGTCTTGATTATACGGACAAGTGAAAGTAAAAACATGGGTTTTTCGGGACCTTCTTTTATTGACTTTTGTTAATCTGGTAGATCGATCCATTTACTTAAGCTTAAGAGATCATTTATGATGTAAACTTGCCAGAGTGGAGCTCGTCAATGAGGACTCGTTCGATTGGGTAAACGATATTTAATTTTTGTCTTTTTTTCTCATTTTTTGAGTTATGTCCATAAAAATTTGATACATTGCGTTGTCATTCAAGCGTAACATGTGTGCAAAATGTCAGTTCTGTAGGTCGATGGGAACATACAGAAAAAGAGTTGAAAGAACTCCGACGAACCGATGATTCAACGTTCGTGACAAACTTACGCAAACCAAGTTAAAGATAAGAGTGTAAAAATCGCTTCTTGTTGGTGTCGCAAAGTCAAAACGATGAAGCTTCATAGAATTCATTACACTCTTACTAAATTCAAAATTAATGTCAAAATATGAACATATAACCTCTGTGCTCCCAAATTTTATATGTTTTCGCCTTTATCAAATTTTTTCTTTTAAACTGTGGTTCTTAAATTATAAAATACAGAACTCCTTCTGACAAACGACAGCGCTTAAACTCAGTCGGTATTCCCCAGACTTATCACTGTTCAACTATCATCTGATTATCGTTTTTCAGGTCATCCCGAGAATCAAAGCACTGGTTCTCGATGAATGAATTTCTTCAGCTGCTGAACCTAGAGTTTGAAATTCCAATCCTACATCTGTTCGTTCTGCCCGTCACTGTTATTATTTCGTCGTCCACTCAAGACTTAATCTCTTTCAAATCGTCTATCCAGCATGGGTGGTTACTTATGTACATGACCGTATTTGCACTGATCCTTCGCATACTGACCTCATAAGAGCCTTGTCTTAATGCAAGATAGATTAGGTACCGGTAAAATAGTAGGCCAAATTATTAATTTCTAATAATCATAAATGATATTGAATACCGGTACGTGGAATATATTTATATTATCGTGTCCATGATTACATACACCACGAAAATGCAATAATTTCAAGCTATACAAGCAAACTTTCCCAAATAGCCTAATTATTAATTTGACAACCTCTGGTTTGAAAGCAATGAAATGAAAGCATCAATACGTTTCTGAACAGTTGCTATAGAGAACGCAAAATTTCTTGATGCAGGGGCTTCAAACCATTCATAATGGCGTGCCAGCCGCAATATTTTTAAGCAAGTAGTGGGCCTGAGCACCTGAACATAATACAGGTACATAGAAATGAGTGGGGGCCCGTCGAGCCCATGTCTGAATTGTTTTGCAAAACTAAATACTTCATGATGTATTTGCAGCATACAAGCAGTTAAATTGGGCTTTAAAATCTTAATATTTATCTTCATTATCAGCAAAAACATAAAAGAAAGCTCACTGAGCCACAATAATGACAAATTTGACTTTTTTCTCGACTTGTTTAGTGTTTACGCTAGGCTCCGCGGGTCCAAAAATGTCGTCGCTAGTCAGAAATGGCTCTTTAACGCAACTGTTTTAATGTATAAGATACAGTTATTATAATGCTGCCACGGGATCTGCAAACGTGTTCAATGTGCATTATGGGCTGATTAAAATAGGGTCCGGTAGTTAATAAAGTCGAAATGAGAGGAGCGACAGGAAGAGAAAAGAACTGCGATTACGGGAAGTGAGCATTGTTAGGCTCAAGAAAGCCAGATTATAAGTATCCGGGAAACATATTTTATGACTAATATTCTTATTTTTGGTGTTTTTCTTATTATATTATATATCAAGACACACGATGTAAAAGCATTTTTAACATCTTTTTTATTCATTCCCAGATCTTCTGTTTCTCTTGCTCATCTATGATTCCTGAAGAAAGGATGGAAGGAAGGTAAGAGGAAGAAAGGAAGAAAAGAATGGATGGCTGGAAGAATGGAGGAAAGAAAGAAAGAAAAAAGGAAGTGAGAAAGAATACATGGAAGGAAGGAAAAAAGGGAAAAAGAATGATGAAAGATAGGATGAATTAATGGAAGGTAGTTAGAAAAACGGAAGGATGGAGGGTAGGATGGAAGAATGGATGGATAGAAGAAAGGTAGAATAACCAAGTATATTCGTTTATTCCGTCGCTGTCATAATCGCAGCTGCAGGTTACAGGCTTTAGCTGAAGGATAATTAGAAGAAGATGGATAATTAGAAGAAGATGGATAATTAGAAGAAGATGGACTGAGAGCGGGATGAGAAGTTTGATTATCGGAGGATTTGTTCGTTAATCCGTTCGTTTCCTTCTTCTCGTCTTAGACACGCACCACTGGGTTTCTGCGTCTCTGACCTCGATTGCCATTTTGGCCTGCTACGTACGTGTGCGTGTATTCGCTCCTTGCAGTGTAGGTATTCGTATGTGTTCGTATGTGTTCGTATGTGTTCGTATGTGTTCGTATGTGTTCGTATGTGTTCGTATGTGTTCGTATGTGTTCGTATGTGTTCGTATGTGTTCGTATGTGTTCGTATGTGTTCGTATGTGTTCGTATGTGTTCGTATGTGTTCGTATGTGTTCGTATGTGTTCGTATGTGTTCGTATGTGTTCGTATGTGTTCGTATGTGTTCGTATGTGTTCGTATGTGTTCGTATGTGTTCGTATGTGTTCGTATGTGTTCGTATGTGTTCGTATGTGTTCGTATGTGTTCGTATGTGTTCGTATGTGTTCGTATGTGTTCGTATGTGTTCGTATGTGTTCGTATGTGTTCGTATGTGTTCGTATGTGTTCGTATGTGTTCGTATGTGTTCGTATGTGTTCGTATGTGTTCGTATGTGTTCGTATGTGTTCGTATGTGTTCGTATGTGTTCGTATGTGTTCGTATGTGTTCGTATGTGTTCGTATGTGTTCGTATGTGTTCGTATGTGTTCGTATGTGTTCGTATGTGTTCGTATGTGTTCGTATGTGTTCGTATGTGTTCGTATGTGTTCGTATGTGTTCGTATGTGTTCGTATGTGTTCGTATGTGTTCGTATGTGTTCGTATGTGTTCGTATGTGTTCGTATGTGTTCGTATGTGTTCGTATGTGTTCGTATGTGTTCGTATGTGTTCGTATGTGTTCGTATGTGTTCGTATGTGTTCGTATGTGTTCGTATGTGTTCGTATGTGTTCGTATGTGTTCGTATGTGTTCGTATGTGTTCGTATGTGTTCGTATGTGTTCGTATGTGTTCGTATGTGTTCGTATGTGTTCGTATGTGTTCGTATGTGTTCGTATGTGTTCGTATGTGTTCGTATGTGTTCGTATGTGTTCGTATGTGTTCGTATGTGTTCGTATGTGTTCGTATGTGTTCGTATGTGTTCGTATGTGTTCGTATGTGTTCGTATGTGTTCGTATGTGTTCGTATGTGTTCGTATGTGTTCGTATGTGTTCGTATGTGTTCGTATGTGTTCGTATGTGTTCGTATGTGTTCGTATGTGTTCGTATGTGTTCGTATGTGTTCGTATGTGTTCGTATGTGTTCGTATGTGTTCGTATGTGTTCGTATGTGTTCGTATGTGTTCGTATGTGTTCGTATGTGTTCGTATGTGTTCGTATGTGTTCGTATGTGTTCGTATGTGTTCGTATGTGTTCGTATGTGTTCGTATGTGTTCGTATGTGTTCGTATGTGTTCGTATGTGTTCGTATGTGTTCGTATGTGTTCGTATGTGTTCGTATGTGTTCGTATGTGTTCGTATGTGTTCGTATGTGTTCGTATGTGTTCGTATGTGTTCGTATGTGTTCGTATGTGTTCGTATGTGTTCGTATGTGTTCGTATGTGTTCGTATGTGTTCGTATGTGTTCGTATGTGTTCGTATGTGTTCGTATGTGTTCGTATGTGTTCGTATGTGTTCGTATGTGTTCGTATGTGTTCGTATGTGTTCGTATGTGTTCGTATGTGTTCGTATGTGTTCGTAGGTGTAGTTGTGTACTTTTGTATTTATATGGTTTCTTGTGTATTCGCATGTGTTCGTAAGCATTCGCGCGTCTGCGAAATCGAGGACGAGACTGAGAGATAGATCAGAAGATACATAAAAGCAAAGAAAAAAACAAACAAAGCGACATCAAAGACTAACAAACGCAAGCAATCAGACAGAAACTGTATGCACTGTATATATTTATATTTATATATAATACATATGCATATACTTATAAGTAGGGAGAAGTTCATGCAGGGAAATAGGCAAAGCTCAAATGCTATTTCTGAATGTGTGCATGCATTCGTAATTGCTCCCATGTTTGCATATTATTATGTGTGAGCTTTTGTATGTATGTATGCATGTGTATACAGGTATGTTTACATACGTTCATGCATGTTTGCACGTGTGTATATATGCATATTTAAACGAATGAACGGGTGTATATCTTGTCAAAGGCGCTGACAAATGAAAGTAGAACTGTTCCTGAAGTTGTGACTTCACTCAAATTGTTCCATGGATCATTAGGATATTAATTAAGTGGAAGATTGCAGCGCTCGAATAAACACGATGTGATCGGGTCGATGTAGGGTAAAACGGGACTACAGGAGGTCCCCACAGGCAGCAGGCCGGCTCTCATCATTATTATTCGTCGACCCGGTTGGATCGAGATGTGAAAGAGAATTCTCTGGTGCATTGCGTATAACCACAACAATGACTCTCTCCCAACGGAGATAACGCACCGATAACGGAATTCTATCCTTGACCTGGAACCAGCGTAGTTAAAGGTCGCACGCTGTTGAAACAAGCAACGCGTAAGAGAAACAGAGGAATAGGTACAGAAATGGAGAACAGAGGGAGAGTCAGCGACGGAGGTAGATACAGAGAGAGAGAGAGAGAGAGACAGAGAGAGAGAGAGAGAGAGACAGAGACAGAGACAGAGACCGAGAGAGACAGAGAGTGAGAGAGAGATAGAGAGAGAGACAGAGAGAGAGAGAGAGACAGAGAGAGACAGAGACAGACAGAGACAGAGAGAGACAGAGACAGATAGACAGAGAGAGAGACAGAGAGACAGAGAGACAGAGAGAGAGAGACAGAGTGAGAGACAGAGAGACAGAGAGAGACAGAGAGAGACAGAGAGAGACAGAGAGAGACAGAGAGAGACAGAGAGAGACAGAGAGAGACAGAAGATAAAAGAAGTGAGACAGAGAGAGAGAAGATAAAAGAAGTGAGAGAGTGAGCTAAAGACAGAGTAAAAAGAGAGAGCGGCAGAGAGAGTTTAAATGTGTGAGAGAGTGTGTTTATGCTTGCAAGAGAGAGATAGAGAACAAGAGGAACAGATATAAAGAGAGGGATAGGGAGGGAGGGAGAGAGAGAGGGTGAAAGAAAGAGCGGGAGAGAGGGAACTAGAAAGGTACACGTGCAGCGTATGACGTAATCTTCCTGCAGTGAAAATGTTCTGCTGTTCAATTATCCTATGAGTGGCTCTGCCTCCATTTTCATTTTCATGATCGCTGTAGCAGCTTAAACGTAGTCGTGTTTCTCTCAAAGCCATTATTTAGTTGATCAGTTGCCTTCGACGATGAATTCTATCAGATAATTAGCACCATAGCCCTAGTTTCAGTAAGTGGTTGGATGCCGACGTAATTATTTATCTATTTATTTCTTAGTAATTTACGTATTAAGGTTATTTACATATATCATACATATTCATAGCGCAATAGATATTCATATCAGTCGTATTAATATTCAGATTCGTGATGGCCAATTATTATATTTTCACGTAACCTGAAATGTAGGCCACATATTAATCGAATCACAGCTAAATGTAAGTATTCTATCCCGTATCGCATAATTATACAGATATGAGCTCAATAAACGCTGTACCACAGGTTTGTCCAAATGCAAATTATCCGAAAAACAAGTGAGATTTTTCTAGCAAAATTCCAGGATTTACGGTGAGAAATATTTTAACACTCTGAAAATTTGACCAAATACTTTCATTGTTTCAGAATTTTTGGAAGTTTAAAGATTAAATTCCTCATTTTTAGGATGAACGGTGCAACAATTGTTATTTCTTTAAGAAATTATCACAGAGAAAGCAACACCCAAACAGTAATGACGTCAAAGCAACCGTTTATGAAGCAAATTGCTAATATTTTCTAATATAATAAAATGCATTAAGGGGCTAATTTGTTTATCCATTGCTGAACGTCATGGGCACAGTTTCGGCGGAAGATAAAATAAGAATTCAGATGTTGCGTAACCGGATATCGTGTGACCATCGCGAAATACCCAGAGAAGAACTGGATCCTGAGCACATGAAGCCAAATGCCAAGATGCTTATGTAATGGGGTCAGCTGTCGTCAGTGGTCGACCAAAATCTGCTCGTATGGCAGAAAACATTGAAAATATTGGTGAGCTGCTGTTTTCTCAAGAAAACCAGCGTGGAACATTTAAGAGAACGATACCCGTGGATGGAGGCATAGTAGTATAAAATTCATTATCAATAGAAATTAAACAAATTAATTAATTAATTCTAAAATAATTATCAACGGATTTTCAGAATGAGATGACGTGCATGACTTCTGTCACTTGCTGGTCATATGTCACTGGCAGGGCATAGGCCTATGTTACTGGCATGCAGGACATTTTCACTTGCAGGGCATATGTCACTGGGAGGGCATATGATCGCGTATATTTTAATTTGATTGTAGTTAAGTTCGTCTTTTTACTTGTCTTTATGGGCAATTTAATCCCCGTTACACCCAGTTCACTTTTTATGTGGCTAACTATGTTTTTCTTTGATAATTTGCTATCGGATTGACCCTCGTTATCGAGGTCATCGTCCCCTTTTAGCATACCTTTGTGGTCAATGTATTTTGTTGCTGCGCATGCTCTGACGCTGCTTTAATAATTTGGTTACAATGAAACAACTTGATTTGCTTTGAATGGAACGGATGCATGACAGAGAAATTGGGGAGCCTGGGTTAGGACGTGAAGGTTAGAACAAAAGCAAACGATCGGAAAAAGGGGTGTAGGCCTATGGAGAGGAGATAAATCGGTGAAAATTAGAAACAGTTGAAGTTATTTTAAGATAGGTAGAGATTTGCTGGAGGACAAAACAATCAATCGAAGTGAACGAGGAAATAATAAGACAAGAAGTGACAAAATAAGGAGTCGAGTGACATTATTTTCCAGCGAGATATCAGATTCCTAATTATTCTTCTATGAGGCTAGAAACCCACAATCAGGAGATGAAATAATTATAATAGACGATATGCCTGCAGCTGCAGATGTGGCTCAAAAGAGCTTCATGGACGAATTCAGCTAAAGACCACAATCATCCACAGCAGAGACAAGTAAGCTGAAGAGGATTTTCTAATAGAGAGGATCGCCTGAACGCAATCACGTACAATGTCATGATGAGTGTTCAGATCATAGCCTGACTGCGAGGAAATGAGAAAGTCGTTTGTATGTATAGGCACGTACATGACGTATGCATTCGTGTATGAATACTGCATGCCTGCATGTATGTATCTCTGCATACTTGTCTGCAACGATCCATATAATGTTTCTCCTATAATTATGCGCTGCTGCTGGCGGTTTTTTCAGTATCAGCATCCAGATGCTGTGCGCTGGTCTTGGTAGCAAATACATCTGATTCATATTATGCATCTGCGATAAACGTTAGACGCGACATTTTCTAGTGACCGCAGAGCAACGTTCCGTCGCTTGTTTGTCTGTCTGTCTGCATGAATGTCTGTCTATCTGTCTGTCTGCAGATTAGAGGTTTGCGGTCAGAGTCCTTTTGCTACCCGACTCGTCCTGCACACGCAGCTTTGCTGCCCGTTCGTATCGTACCACGTCCACGTCGTTAGTTTCACCTTCCCATTGTTTCAGCCACTGCCAGGTTAATACGCATACAACTCAGCATGCAGTGACAATAAAAGATAGGCTTATGATGACACAGCAGGTGGAAAAGGAGGAGGAGGACAAGGAGGGCAATGGGGAGGTCAAGGACGAGGACAGAGGAGAGTCTCTTCTCTTACCCATCGCCGCTAAATGGTTGGCGCCAGAAACTAGTGTGATAAAGATGATGCCATTGCGAATGATGATGACGACGACGACGATGACGGCAACGACGACGACGATGACGGCGACGATGACGATGATGATGATATGCTTTTACTGCCATGCTGCGACAAAGGAGGACTAGATGGAGGAGCAGAGGGAAGAAGAGGAAGACGATTAGACGAAGAAGAACACTAGCCTATGGCGACCGGAGCCAGCCATGCGTATGAAGAGTTTGCGCCTTCGCTTGTTTAGTCTCGGTCCATGAGGGCGGTTGACCAGTCCTCTGCTTCGCCGCGTCATCTGCATGTACACTAAACAACCACAATTAAGAAGCCATGGTATGGATTCGATTATAGTGAACCTATTATGGACTATCCTTTTGTACAACTCAATTTGTTACTGATTAGCGGGTCTCTTTGTGAGATTTAGTGCTCACAAGTATGTAGGTATGCATTATGTATGTATGCATGCATGTATTAAGACAATTAATATTGTGTTTCATCATGTTTGCCAAAAAGGTCTTGACGCAGGTCTATGAGTAAAACCTTTAGTAAGCAACCGCATCACGCTGTCGGCTATGATGTGAGTTTCTGTATCTAGGCCTGTCATTAATCAAGTTATCTCTCCAGTTTGTACTGTCTATTCTACCGTCACCCATGTCAGTAGTAGGGTATAGGAGTGTTCACCATC